>CALNHX010008250.1:0-63031 GCA_940337035.1 Agriotes lineatus
GTCCATAGTGTGCAAGATCTCATTCTTTGTATATCAGGTGCCACTCAAACTGTTAATGTTGGTATGCTCCATAGAGTTCAAGTGGACGTATTAAGGCGAGCACAAACTTGTTTGCTACTGAATGGTCAAAATTTTGGACGACTTTCATTACTTCATTGTGTAAGCTGTACTTCCCTAAAGCTGGTTGGTAATTGTTTTCCTTTTTTACCTTTACAAACATTGAAGTCTCCCATTATTATTTTGATGTCATATTTGATATTTGGAAAATTTCTATTAATTTGTTATAAAAATCGTCTTTGCTTTGTTTGTCTGCCACTTCTTTGAGTGCATATGCGTTTATTATACTTAGCTTCCTATATTGTCCTCTTGATCTTAAATAGCTAATTCTTCCATTTAGTCTTTTGAAATTGACATTTGGGATTTATACTTTTCTGCTATTAAAAACCCTGTACCCAATTTATTTCCGTTTCCGCCTCTCCCTAAAAAAATGTATTTATGAATTGCAGTGCAGTGCAGTGCACTCCTTTCAGATTCATTTCTTGAATTCCCAATATGTCTATATTATTTTGTTCTTAGTTGTTTCAACTTCTCTGCCCTCTATAGTCTTCTTACGCTCCATGTTCTAATGACCAAAAGTTGTCCTTTGTTTTCTGATTTCTTCTATTGTCTTCCTGTATGTATATCTTTCTTCTTTATTACGTTATCTATTTTGTGCCCGTTTCAACCATCGCATGTCTGTCCTTTATCCATCTTGCTAATTTTTTGATATGTCAGCTCTTATCAGGCTTCCTCCTTCATCTGACCATACATAGTTGACTGCCGCAATTTCTAACTTGCGATTTCTTACTCGTATATTCTTTCCTCTGTTCATTTCTTTACGGGCTGCCTTTCTTATTGCAGCCTGTATTTTTTGTTCTTGCCTTGTGAGGTCATGGTCTATATAAATGTCGTTTGGTAGCGTCTGCTTTTGCTTTACGATTTCTAATTTGTGTACGAAATTTTTGCACTTCACAACAGTTACTTTTGTTTCAGAATTTTCTACACTCTAAGTTTCTCCCCATCTCTTTTTAAATGAAATCAGCAATTTTTTGTTGTAAATTCTGATTCCCAAACTGATCTTCCCTAAATTCGATTCCTCTGATTATTATCCAATAAATGTCAAAAAGTTTTGGCCATTTTCAACTTGTAATAAGAATTTATTTGATTAAATTACACAATTAATAAAAAGTATTTCTTAAAGACTAACCATTGGAGATTTACTTATGAAAATTTGTCTGGGTCAACTGAGCTCACTTGTGCTGAATGCATTCTTCTAAATGATAGATGAATTCCCTAATTGCTTGTCTTATCCGTTCTTCCTTTTCTGGTTTGAACGCAGATGTTGGATTTTTTGTCCAGAATTGACCCATCATTTCGCCATTTTCTGAACATTCTGAACATTAAAGAGATGACGTTACTTTTCAGTTGAATTGCATTTTACAAAATGTTCTTCATTTCATTTATTTATTAAATATTATTATTATACAACATTAGTATTATAAGTAAGTTACACAAATGTAAATATGACACTATAAACATTTATCATACACTAATATTCATAGGATGTTATTCAGCATAGCTGGTTTGAAATAGCACCCATCAACAACAAACCTCTTCATTAATTAGACAATGAAATTTGTGTAATCTTACCACGAAACGTATGTTTATAATTAATGTTTACAAACAAATTTCTATTACTTGGTAAATATAGCTCATGCACAATATTCAAACGTACACTCAAATTTAGTCGTTTTATGTTTAGTTTAAACAAGTAGTCTGTGAAATGTAAATTCAAGTTATGTAATTTAAAAACGTGGTTTTAGTTTTTTAAACATTTATATATAGAAAACACAAAACTACAAATTATAGTTCAAATCTTGCGCTTAATTTTAAAATATCTAGCTGTGTATAAAACGGTGTGATATGATATGCAGTATTAATGTGAGAATATAATCGTTGAATCTTTAACCGATCATCTCTTAAATTTAGAATACTGACACTGACAAATATAGCAACTTGCGATTTTCGATTTGGTACAAGTTAACGTGGGTTTGTTTCGTGTCAGATAAACTAATTTAGAAATGTCAGTTGATTTTTTGTTGTAAATTCTGATTCCCAAACTGATCTTCCCTAAATTCGATTCCTCTGATTATTATCCAATAAATGTCAAAAAGTTTTGGCCATTTTCAACTTGTAATAAGAATTTATTTGATTAAATTACACAATTAATAAAAAGTATTTCTTAAAGACTAACCATTGGAGATTTACTTATGAAAATTTGTCTGGGTCAACTGAGCTCACTTGTGCTGAATGCATTCTTCTAAATGATAGATGAATTCCCTAATTGCTTGTCTTATCCGTTCTTCCTTTTCTGGTTTGAACGCAGATGTTGGATTTTTTGTCCAGAATTGACCCATCATTTCGCCATTTTCTGAACATTCTGAACATTAAAGAGATGACGTTACTTTTCAGTTGAATTGCATTTTACAAAATGTTCTTCATTTCATTTATTTATTAAATATTATTATTATACAACATTAGTATTATAAGTAAGTTACACAAATGTAAATATGACACTATAAACATTTATCATACACTAATATTCATAGGATGTTATTCAGCATAGCTGGTTTGAAATAGCACCCATCAACAACAAACCTCTTCATTAATTAGACAATGAAATTTGTGTAATCTTACCACGAAACGTATGTTTATAATTAATATTTACAAACAAATTTCTATTACTTGGTAAATATAGCTCATGCACAATATTCAAACGTACACTCAAATTTAGTCGTTTTATGTTTAGTTTAAACAAGTAGTCTGTGAAATGTAAATTCAAGTTATGTAATTTAAAAACGTGGTTTTAGTTTTTTAAACATTTATATATAGAAAACACAAAACTACAAATTATAGTTCAAATCTTGCGCTTAATTTTAAAATATCTAGCTGTGTATAAAACGGTGTGATATGATATGCAGTATTAATGTGAGAATATAATCGTTGAATCTTTAACCGATCATCTCTTAAATTTAGAATACTGACACTGACAAATATAGCAACTTGCGATTTTCGATTTGGTACAAGTTAACGTGGGTTTGTTTCGTGTCAGATAAACTAATTTAGAAATGTCAGTTGATTTTTCTAGGTTAGGTAGTGCATTTTAAGCATAAAAAGCAACAAAAGGTGTGTTTCAGACAAACATTGATCATTAGCATTGATACTCACATAATAAAATAGTATTACGCTCTCTCTGGTATATGTTTTAGATCATTATATTCTCAGGCGTAACAATAAGTAGTATGCTTATTATCAATGATTTTTTTATGAATATTAATGAGTTATAATCCCAAACGAGTCCATATAATGATTTTAATTTAAAGTACCTGTGCTAATGACTTTTGTACATGTCTTGATATTAAAGATTAACACACCTCCAACTAGCTCAACGCTGGCGGTGGTAAAAATGGCGGCAGTCGAAGGAGGAAAGGAGGCATTACCCTCTGATAAACAGTTGATTAATCGGAGAAAAATTTATTATAGTTATTTTGTACAGATTAACTTAGAACTAGAAAATATATACATATAACCAAGAGAAAGAAAATGGCGGATTGGCGTCTGTGGTCGGATGCTGGGGGGATTCTTCGGATGCGGCGGCTGAAGGACGCAGCGTCCTAGAAGCGGCGGGGGCTGCAGGAGCGGGCGCTTGTCGTCCTCTCGGGGGCGGCGGCAGAAGTGGCTCGACGTCCTATGAACGGCGTAGGCGGCCTGGCAGGAGCGGGCGTGATCGTCTTCTCGGGGGGCGGCGGCTGAAGTGGCTCGACGTCCTGGGAACGGCGTAGGCGGCCGGCAGGAGCTGGCGTTGATCGTCCTCTCGGGGGCGGCGGCAGAAGTGGCTCGACGTCCAAGTTCCACGACGCCGGCCGGGGTGCCCAGCGAAGCGGCAGCTCGGCGAACGCCAGAGTCCGGATGGGTAGCTTCCCTTGAATCGTCAGAGTCCAGTTGGTCGGCTTTCCCCGGTGTTGCCTGAGTCCAGACGAGGCGGCTTTCCTCTAGGTGGGTTGTACTGGAGGCAGCTGTTGATCCTGGAATGGCTGCTTGTTCGACCCGCCGAGGCAGAGTGATTTCTTCTGGCCTGGGTTGCTCTATTTAAAGGGGCCAGTTCCTTTGTGCTCCGCTTCCTCGATGCTTATTGGTTGCAAGAGGGAACGAACGCGACTTCCCGCGCACTTATTTTTACGGCGGGGAGAGAACCATCGAGCTGCGGCTGAATTTCTTACCGAAAATGGGCTAATTAATTAGCGCTTTCCCGTAGTGTTTCGCTTTTATCCGCATTGTAATGCTCGAAAATCAACTTGAATTTTGAATCCAAACACGACGTGATTGGGATAAATATAACTCGCCGCTTAATTACTGCGCTGCGATTGAGTTCATTTAATTTAGTGCGCCCGAGCAGTGTGTTGCTTTTAGGCGTATTGTATTGCCCGAAAATCAACTGGAATTTTTAATCCAAACCCGACGTGATTGGGATAAATATAACTCGCCGCTTAATTACGAGAGCTGCAATTGAGTTCATTTAATTTAGCGCGCCCGAGCAGTGTGTTGCTTTTAAACGTATTGTATTGCCCGAAAATCAACTGGAATTTTGAATCCAAACCCGACGTGATTGGGATAAATATAACTCGCCGCTTAATTACTGCGCTGCGATGTACTGTAATTTCCGGACGTATTTCCCTCCGCGTGCCGCTAATTCGCTAGATTCTGGGTTGGGCCGCAGTCCCTCGTCTTTCTTGTAATTTTGCGCAATTTTCGATACCCAACACTTGATAGTTCAATTGATGCTGCCATTTCTGCATATATAATAGTTTGCCCCAGCGCCCTTAAGGACTATTTTTGGCTAGTGAACGGTGACGGTTGTTTTTATTACACCGGCCAGTTAATTTATGGCACCCGGTGTTCGGCGTTTTGTACATCAGTCGAAGAACTGTTGACCATGCTTGCCTTCTCGTGACTTATGTAGCTTAATGTTTGTTTCCCCGTCTAATGTGCCTTTCATGTACTTGTTCTGACGTTTTTACAAATACAAGTGAGTGACGGTTAATGAATTTTCCGGGATTTATGGCTTCCGCCCACGCATGGCCCTGTTAGGCTAAATAATGATATATGCAGAGGCGGCTGGCTGGTCGAGTCGTCATATTGTGTCCAAATTAGCAGTCCTCGGTAAAGGGAAATTCAAACAACGGCCGTTGTCACGGAAAGGCGAGGCCCGAGAGTGTTCGTTTCTTAGAGCGTTGGGCATATTTATGGCTCATCAATTACCACCGATACGAGTTTGAGAGCTGTCGTTAGGGGACAGCTTAATTTTTGAAATTTCGGTCGCCGCTCGTATCAAGATTAATGTCAAATATGACACCTACATGTTTAGCCTTGTAACTCAATTCAAGTATGCAATCGTTTATCGTAAAATCTACAAATGCATCGTCGTTGATCGTTTGAGTAAAGTGTGAACTACCTATACCTAATATTACAGCCTTTGTTGCATTTAGTATCAAGCCATTTGCCGATGATCACTCTTGAATCATTTCTAAACACAGATTTATATCACAGATCGACTCATTAACACAGTTAATATCACAAGCCAAATATAGTTGACTATCATCAGCATACATATGAACAACACAGATGGAAGGTCTGAGGTATAAATACTGAAAAGTAGGGGCCCTAAAATACTGCCTTAAGGCACTCCCTGATGCCCGTTTTCTGATCTTAGCCGGCAAAACGTTGCTTTCTAGTGAAACAATTCTCCAGAAACTGTATATTTTCTGGTCGGTTGTAAAAAAATTTAATTCTTCATCAATTAAACAAAAGGAAATTATTGTTGAATAATCTGTTTTTAAGGAAAAAGGTAATTAAAAGCATTACGAATTTTTGTAAAGTAATCTTATATTTTTGTTGTTTTTGTGACGTTCGGACTTTTAATAAATCTATTGTTTCACAACTTGCAATTTAATTTTTTATTCAACTTAAACATAAAATTCAGGTAAGATAAACATTCGGTTATGTAACAGTACATTTACTTAGCGCTATACTCTACTGTACTGTTAATTTATATAGCCCTGAGTTCGCTAGCTTAAACAGTCGAAGAGACATAAAACTCTATTAACATCGTCAGTGTGGCTAAGGGAAAGCTAGTATTGTTCTGGATTTGCTCGTTGTTACCTGGAATGCTGAAATTATGCATGCAAACACTGCCAGCAACAAAAACCCAACAGTTTACATAAAAATATATATAATCTGTAAGAAAAACACAAATACAAAATAATACATGTGCATAAAATTACAAGAATGATCGACGTCCAAACATACAGTGAAGCTGTTAACAATACTTTAATTATATTCGAGCGAAAGCTGTTTCTACTCGCGTTATTACATAAAAATACATGTAAAAATACACACTGTTCATATAAAAAGACTGCTACATGCATGAAAGCACCTTAAATAGTGCGTTAATGTTCAACTGTCGATGCAAAGTCAAACTCCGATAGTGCGAAAGGTATGTAATTCCGCGCACAAATGTACTCGGCGAAGTTGTCTATTCTTTAAACGCGCTGGTTGCGGGCACACCCTGTAATACAGGTGCTGCCTGGGCTCGTTCAATTCAAATAGACACGCTGCGTTAGCGGATTACGCAATAATATCGTGTTGGATGCGTGTAAATCCCCGTTATCTTGTATATAGCTACTGAAGACGCTGTTAAAGTTAATTTATGAAAATTTGAATAACCATTTGTATTCTGATGACACTTGAATAACAGATTTAAAAATTTCCAGTGCCATCAAGGGCTTTGTCCATCCAAGCTTGCGACCAACCCTACCAGGAGGCGTGTCTGAACTAAAACGGCAAAGTGCCGACTCTCACTTGATCTTCACGGCCGAAACACACAACTTTCCAACAGGAGTGGCCCCATTCAGCGGCGCCACGACAGGCACTGGTGGTCGCATAAGAGACGTGGAAGCTGTTGGCAGAGGAGGCTACTGCATTGCTGGCACTGCTGGCTACTCAGTTGGCAACTTGAACATTCCTGGTAGGTTCAAAAACATGCACGTTAAAAAATTCGTCATTCATAATTTTTCAGGATACCCCTTGCCATGGGAAGATAGCAAATTTGAATACCCCAGCAACTTTGCCCCGCCTCTTGAGGTTTTAGTTGAAGCTAGCAACGGGGCTTCGGATTACGGAAATAAATTCGGCGAACCAGTGATATGTGGGTTTGCTCGATCTTTTGGTATGACGGATGCAAGTGGAGACCGGCGGGAGTGGATTAAACCTATTATGTTCAGTGGGGGAGTTGGCAGCATGGAAGCTAAAATGACAGATAAGCTGCCCCCACGAAAGGGCCATCAGATTGTTAAGATTGGAGGCCCTGTATATCGAATTGGCGTCGGTGGCGGCTCGGCTAGTTCTGTGCAAGTTCAGGGAGATAATAAAGCTGAGCTCGATTTCAATGCTGTTCAAAGGGGTATAAAATTTTTTTCTTTTGTGTGTTTTAGTTTTAATTGATATTTTTATTAATATAGGCGATGCTGAAATGGAAAACAAGTTGAACCGTGTTGTACGGGCCTGTTTGGAGATGGGGAAGAGAAATCCAATCGTTAGCATTCACGACCAAGGGGCCGGTGGCAATGGAAATGTACTTAAGGAATTGGTAGAACCCGCTGGCGGGATTATTTATGCCAGCAACTTTGACCTGGGGGACCCCACAATCAATGCCTTGGAGCTCTGGGGGGCTGAGTATCAGGAAAGCAATGCGCTTCTGTGTGCCAAAGAAGATGTGGAACTGTTAAAAAGCATTTGTAAGCGTGAAAGATGCCCAGTTAACTTTGTTGGTGAAGTGACTGGTACTGGAAAAGTTGTTCTGGCCCTGGATGAGGAGGAGAAGGTTGTGCCCTTCAATTTGGACTTAGAACTTGTTTTAGGTGAGTTTTTTAAGGGTTGTGTTTGTAAAATGGGATGAACTATGACAACGGATAACTGCCAAATAGGCATGCGGTTTTGGCTCGTGTAGTGTAAATTAAGTGTGAACTAACTTTAGTGTGAAGTGATGAAAAGTGCTCAGGAATTTTTAGGAAAGTGTTTTGAAATGCAAAGCAAAATAGTGAAATAATCCGAGATTTTATAGTCATTGTGGTGAATTTAATTATTTCAAAGGTAAGGACCCGAAAAGGACAACAGTTATGCCTTCCAAGGTAAAGAGCCATAAATAGAAGAGGAAATGTAACAGATAATTGATATATTTTACGGTTTTCTGGTGTGGAACAGAATAGCAGGTGTAAAACAGGAATAGCCATAATAACAGAACCAGAGACAGAAAAATCAGTAGCAAATTGGGACTCTTAAATGTTGAATAATAAAAACAAAATTAATAGTAAAAGAAGAAATACATACAAGTGTATGCTCCCACAGAAGATAATAAAAAAAATGAAAAAAGGAAGTTTTTCGACACATTGCAAGAAGTAACAGAAAGAGAAAAAAAGAGTTAAACATTTGATAATTAATTATGGATGGTTGCAACTGGAGAACACAGAAAATAATGGAGGTTTGGGACACTGTACTATTGGAATGATGCCATTTTATGTTGATAATCAGTTGTTATATGATTAAGCGATAATTACATCACAAATTAAAGTGCTCTTGTAACAGTCAATCACTCCAGCCAACTGACAGTCCAGACAAAGGGGCGGTTTGACTATAAAACTGAAGTATAATATGTGGTTCTACACTAGCTCAAAATATTGGTAGGTTGAGGGTGGTAATTAAATAAAAGAGCGTCATGTGATCTGTATTCAATAATAGATAACCATCAATCCCCTCAAATCATGAAACGAAGATGAAGGTGATGCAATTGCAGGTTCTGCAGATAAGGAACTTACCTGAAATACGTATTATTGCCGGCCTTTGCTTTCTTTTGAAATATCTTCTGCAGATTACTTTATAGAAATCATAAAGAAAACTCACTGATAAATTATTTTAGTTGACATAATGAACACACAATAAAATACATTAGGAATGGCGTTCATGCACAGATAATTTAAATTGATCAGAGCCCTAAGTGATGTCACTATATACAATCTAGCTTAAAAATTTATGATTGTACCAGCAAGCACCAACTTAATATTCAATATTTACATTTAACGTAAAAGTTCATTTCACAATATTCAAAATCACTGCAACTGCATAATTAAGCACTAATGTCACATGCAAAAGAAGTACAGTTTTGACCTTGTTAACATCCTGCAGTTCCTCCAGTTTTGCAATTTGACGAGAAAGTACTCATACCTGCTTCGTTGGGCTGGCAAACATCTGGAGATGAAAGTTTTCCCTGAGGGAGTGTCCAGTAGCTATGGCTGGTTCAGGGAAAACAGTGGAGAGCCCACAAAGATGCCCTTCACCAGCACCTCACACAGATTTGGAAGGGAGTTGGGTCGAGATTAGTTACAAATACAGTGAAATCTGGGTTTTTTTGAAATACACACACAGCGGCAGAATGCAACTCTTAGTTATTCGCAATACGATAAGGAAGCTGGTCTGGCACTAACTCGATTTTGGAACAATGCCTCGTTTAAACAATAAACAACCCCTTGTAAAGTAACTAATCTTTACATGAAAACGTGTTTGTTCACAGCGTCATAACCCTGCTGCAAGTTGTGAACCAGGATGGGGAAATGTAAACAACATGCAATATTCACATGTTACCCCTGGCTACCAATAATTAAAGTCGCTCAATCTAAAGCATGTGCAACCCCCAGTTAAGCACGAAGCCAAAAGGCAGGCTGGAAGAAGTTCCACCAAGGTGGTGGTAAAAATTTAAAATAACATAACACAGTTGGTAATAGGATACTCATTTTACCGGCATGAACAAAATTGCTTTTGAGGCAATGGAGACAAATATTAAAAGTATAATAGATTACATAAGCTTCCATAAAAATTCAAAGGATGTCTAAGTATACAGATATACAGAGTTAAACACAGATCATAGGCTGTAGTTGCAAAACAAGTAAAAAGTGAAGTACATAAATGAAAAATAAATACTAAAAACTCTTGGAAGAAAACACTGAACAGAAATATGCAGAATTTATTTGTGTATGTATTATCTGTAATAATTATAATTATTATTATTTGATAAAAATTTGGATTTTTACTATTTTTATGATTCTGAGCAACTTTTTGAAATAACTTTTCGATAAAGCTAGGCCTATTATGATTTTTCAATTTCTTGCTTTTATTTTTTATTGTAGTAAGCTAATGATTTGCAACAAAATTATTTAAACATTGTAAAAATAACTCCTTTAAAGGGTAGTATAACTTACAAAAATGTTAAATTCATCAGGAAATAAATAAGAAAGATACAGAAATGTGAAGATGAGAAGTGAAACACGCTGTATATATAACAGCTCTACAGGCCTAGATGGCCCATACAATTTATAAATTCCTCATTTAAAAGAATAAGGTTGTAAACCTCAGAAGTGAAAACATTGGTTAAGGAAAAAAAGGTAGCTTGAAAACCTACATAAAAAGTAAAATAGTACAGAATGAACAGATGTATGTACCTAATCAAAAGAAATGAAGCAAAATAAATGCTGGGAGAAGAACATGTATTACAGGGTAATTACGAGATTACAACAATATTACGATGGATCAATAATACGGCTCCGCTAAACAATCATTAATCCACAAAATCAAACGACCCTGCAACAATAAATTGCTATGTTTAGCTTAACAGTCGAGATAAGGGGGCAGTTTGAGTCACATAATAGTAAAATGTGCACTAGCTCAAAATAAGAAGAGCTAATTTAAATACCAGAGCGCCACATGATCCGTAGTTGCAAGTTAATCAATTGTTGATCCACTCAGATCACAAAACGTGATTCAACAAGCTTTGTCGGCAACTAGTCTTGCTCTCTTTTAAACACTTCATTCAAAAACACACCAATAAAGGTTGAGTCGATCTATTAAACACACACAAAATAGTGAGAAAGGCGCTCCTGCACATAAAAAATTATTAGCACCCTAAGTCACGTCACTTATTCAACAAAGTTACAGCCCAGAAGGAGGTCCTTAATTTAACTATATTATGGCGTTATAGCACACGATTTGGACAAATATTAATCATCTGACTTTAAATCTATTTGATAGGTGCTTATTGACACAGGTTAATTGAATATTCACGTTTTCACAATATTATAACTCAGTCTTCTGAAATCCACCAGAACTGTTACATTGGAAATAAATACAATTCTAACCTGGTGAGCAGCTTACAGTTCCTCCACTTGACGGAAGACGTCTGTTATCTGCTTGTTGGTCTGCCAAGCACCTGAAGACGGGAAATTGCCCTTGAAGGGCATCCAATGGTGCTCTAGGAGAAATGGCTGGATGACAATAAACTGCCTTCCACCAACGTCACACGCAGAGTCTGAAGAAAGTTGGGGTCGGAAATAGTCAAGTCCAATTAGTGGACCTGGAGTTTGTGATACACACAAATGGCAGAACATAATTTTGTTACTCATAATATGAGATTATGAGATATCCAACACTAACTGATTTTGGGAATAGTACCTTGATTAACGATAACAATCCTCTCAGTAAGAACGTAAGAACGTCAGTGTACCCGACCTTCAAGCTGTGGAAGCAGCACTTAAAAGATATGCTACCTGTAGATGTTAAATCCCGACTAGCGCTAATTCCAGTTGCTGGTACCAACCCCCACTTATGCACGAAACCAAGTCGTCAGAAAGATTTCCACCATGGTAGCCCTAAAATTTTAAAATAGCACAACACATGGGAAGAAGTAGATAAACAAGAAGGGGGAAAATGGGGGACTATAGGGAATACTAGGAATCACTTAATAACAACAGGTAGAAAAGTGGCCACTTCAATCAGAACAATCAGATACTAAGATGCTGTGGGGAAGGATGAAGTAATGCCGGAAATAACGAAACTGGGAGGAAATAGAGTGACGGAATGGCTAACGGAATTATGTCAGATGTTTCTCCATTTTTACTTTAACTAAGTAATGGAGTCTGCATCTGCCTCTCGACAACTTTGAATATCTGATATTAGCATATTGCTTTTCTATTATTGCATGGTCTATCTGGTTAACCATTCTGTTGTTTGGTGTTCTCCATTTTCCTTTATGTATATCTTTTTTTTTTAAATTGTGTGCTTCTCACTACCATATTTTTTCTAATTGTGAACTCAATCTAGATTCATTGTCGTGTTTCGTCATCTATACTATGTCTTCCATTGTAGGTACTATACAGTGCGAGTGTAAAGTGTGGAACTATCGAAATAGAACTTTTATCAAATGTTTTTGAAAGAAATCCTGAAACTTGTCACTTTTAAATTGTCTTTTGTTTTTGAGTTATGATGTTTGCGGTAATTTTTTTAAATGGAAACCCAAAATTTTTGTGCTGAATTTGGACAAAGCATGAAATTCTAATACCAAATACGCTAAAAAAAGTATGAGACTTTTGAAATTTTGAGAAAATCGCTGTTAAAGTATTAAAACAAAAATTGAATAAAAATCAAGTAGCCATGAAACAATGCGTTAGCCCTAAAATTATGACAGTTCCTCATAGTTTGTTTGTCTGTTTTTGTTGTGTGCTCTTAGTAAATAAAGAAAGAATTGAAATGTTAGCATTGAGGGGATGTGGTGACCGTACTAGAACACAAGAGGTTTGTGAGCTATTCAGTATTAAGTAACCTGATAAAGAACCTATTACAAGAACAACAGTTTCTAAAATAGAGAGAAAATTTTCTGAACTTGTCCAAAAACCAATGAAGATACTGAGCTAGATATTTTATTTTCTCTGCCAGAAAATTCCCATAGAACTTCAAGAGAACTAGCTGCAAATAATGAAATTTCTCAAAGGTCAGTTGTAAAGGTTTTAAGAAAACATAAATGGCATCCCTATAAAGTTCAGTTAGTGCAAGAGCTTAACGAGGACCATCCTGATCGCAGAACAGAGTTCTGTGAGATAATAATGGAGCGGTGTAATATCGATGGCGATTTTTCCAAGTGCATCATTTTTTCTGATGAGGCAACTTTCCACTTTAATAGCACAGTTAATCGCTATAACTATGGATATTGGGCACCTGAAAATCTGCACTGGAAACACGTAGTTTGCTCAAAAGCGTTATTGGGGATAGAATTTTTTATTGAAGGTTCATTGACGGGTAAAAAGTACCTAGAATTTTTAAGAAACGATTTAATCCCTGCTGCTGCGGTGCTTTATCCGAATAATGAAGATCTGGACCTACCAAGCGATACGTTATGGTTTCAACAAGATGGTGCTCCGGTACATTTTTCTGTTGCTGTTCGGAATTATTTGAACAAAAATTTTTCCTGGCAGATGGATAGCTGTTGAGTGGCCTCTGCGATCACCCGACCTGACTCCGTTGGATTTTTTCTTATGGGGTTATGTAAAAAGTGAGGTCTACATAGACCGTTGTTCACAAACAATAGAAGAGTTAAAGGAAAGAGTTCCCACTGAAATAAGATTAATTCAACCTTAAACTCTACATAGAGTTCATGAAGAATTTCAATACAGACTTGGACAGCGCAAAATGGCGGTCAATTCGGACATCTAATGTAATTGTTTTTGTTTATTTTGTTATATTCATTTTTTGTATTTCAAAATGGTTGCAATCCCCATAATGCAAAAGTAAATAAATTATCAAAACACTGACTTACTTGATTTTTATTCGATTTTTGTTTTAATACTTTAAAAGCGATTTTCTCGAAAATTTCATGCTCTGTCTAAATACACCATAAAAATTTAGGGTTTCTATTTAAAAAAATTATCATAACTCAAATACAAAAGACAATCTAAAAGTGACAATCACAGTCAAATATGTATTTTTTAAAATAAAAATTAACGTGTTTGAGGACACGTCAATTTTTATTTTAAAAAATTCATATTTTACTGTAATTGTCACTTTTAGATTGTCTTTTGTTTTTGAGTTATGACGTTAGCGATACTTTTTTTAAATGGAAACCCTCAATTTTTATGATAAATTTGGACACAGCATGAAATTCTAAGACCAAATACTCTAAACAAAGTATGATACTGTATTTTGAAATTTTTGAGAAAATCGTACGGTTACCAGATCCCCTCAATACTAAAATTTCAATTGGTCCTTTTTCACTCAAATATTGTATCATTATTTATTTAATTAGGAGCACACAACAAAAACAGATACACAAACTATGAAGAACTGTCATAATTTTAGGGCTAACTCATTGTTTCATGGCTACTTGATTTTTATTCGATTTTTGTTTTAATACTTTAATAGCGATTTTCTCGAAATTTCAAAATATAGTATCATACTTTTTTAGCGTATTTGGTCTCAGAATTTCATGCTCTGTCCAAATTTATCATAAAAATTTGGGGTTTCCATTTAAAAAAATGATCGCGAACGTCATAACTCAAAAACAAAAGACAATCTAAAAGTAACAATTACAGTAAAATATGTATTTTTTAAAATAAAAATTTACGTGTTCGAGGATTTCTTTCAAAAACATTTGATAGAAGTTCTATTTTGATAGTTCCAGACTTTACACTCGCACTGTATACAGTGTGTCTACTTAAGTTGGCGTCATATGGAAAACTGTTATTATAAGTTTTACGAAAAAATGTAATTCTTTATAAAAATCTCTGCTTTCGAAAACAATAGTATTCAGCTATTCACATTTGACATCGAATGTACAGGGTGTCCACAAATTGAAAAAGTTCAATAGAAATGTTTTGACCACTTCAATTTTAAATTAAATTTTGCAAATCCTACTTGTAAAACACGTTATCTTTTATCGTAATTAAACAGTCATCATACTTCAAATGTTTAATCGCCTATCTGTAACATTTTGGCAATGCATGTAAATAAACAAAATGTTCAGTATTAATGATCTTGTTAGGAAGCCATAACCCAAAATCCTATTTGCTCCTCCGCTTTTAAAGAAAGTAAAGTTCGCTATTATTTAAATTTCTTTTTGTTTCGTTTCTTGTAGTGCAACTGTTTCTAGTTTATATTTTTTTATCCCACACCTCCTAGTTATAAATCTATTATTAGATCTATTTTAGACCTCTAAAGTGGCTCATAACCCACTAGTGAACTAAAATCCAGCATACGTAAATCAAACAAGTAGAGACTGTTACGCTTAGTTTGTAGTTGTGCATTTAATATTTGAAATAACTAATTAGATTCTACTTTTAGGAATTTGTTAAGTAAATTTTCCCCTGAATGGTTAGGCAACCCTATTTACATCTTTGACAAATTTTGGCAATTTACATCAATTTGGCCCACACGCCTGCATTTCAATAATTTTTCTTGAGGTCCTTTTTCAATTTTTGGAGCTTTGATAACTAGAGATTGTGGACTGCTTTTTGGCAAGATTTCGGCCTATTCCATCCCAGTTTCGATCGAGAGAGGTGGTTTGGGTTTGTTGCTTTGTCATAGCTTCATATGGAGGACCTGGAAGTATCAAAGCCCTCTGAAGGTACTGGTATCTGCTTGTGAGTTATTTTTACCTTTGTTCACCATGCTGTAGGCGGATTTATTGCCCCCCCCCCCCCTCTTCATTGAGAGAACCACAAGGCTGTCCACTACTCTGATAAGATTTTTTTTTTAGCTCTCCCCTTTAGCTCCTTTGAACAGCTAGAAATTTATATTTTAGTCTTTTTCTGTATGGGATCAGAACGCCTGACCTCTGGGGCCTACGTCATGTACATGCAAAATAACGAGCTTATGCACTAGCCGTACCTGTAGCTGTTTGCTGTCGAATTCCTCCCGTTATCGCTGGGATGAGGGACTCCTGCAGCCCATTGCGACCCCCTAGTTGTAAATGACCCATAGATGAATTTGGCATGATTGTTGCTTCTGCAATCCTTTTTATTGTATTCACATATGTGTCGGTTCCGCAATCATTCCTTTACTCGCGTATAACCCAGCGCTCAGCTGCGTTCTCCTATGAATCATTCGAGCTATAGCTGTATAATTACGTATCGAATCAGTCTGTGCACTTACCTGGGTGCTTCTGCAATTACCGTTTCATACGCGTAAAAACTCCATGCATTAACCTCTGTTTGATTACATTTTGTGGCTACGTTACCGTTCTCGGGAATTTTGCCGTTAATAATTTAGTCGCCTGTTTCAAAACTAACTTTGTAGATCAGGGTTTTGAGCGATAGCAAGTGGATCGCTTGGATTATCACAGAACGTACTATGAATTTCCTTTAGGATCATAACAATCTTTGTAAGGTCTTATAAAATGGAATGATCCGCCCCGTCAAAATATTGAGCGTCTTAAAATCGACTCAATAAGCTAACCTTCGGGGTTTAACATTAGCGGCCGCCCTACACTTGTGCCGTTCTCACCTCGAGTTTTGTTTTAGACCGCTCTCTGCCTCACAGAGTTCATTTCAATATTCAGAGCTATATTTGTTTGGAGAATTATTTCGATGTGTCATGTTTTGTTTAAATCTCCGCTTCATGGGGTCCTTTAATTTCAATAAAAGTCACTGACGTTTACGAATTTATTCAAAATTATGTCTGGGAAGTACAATTAGGTGGTTACTTAGAATCTTACTTTCTATTGCTATTTTGTTTTGTATATATATTTATTTGTTTATATGCTATGGTTTGGAATGCAGTATAATAATAATAATAATAATAATAATAATAATATATTTACGGAAATCCATTTTTTACACATATAATACATGGACGTTTGTATAAACAAGAATTTATAACTAACAATAAATTACTACATTAAAGGTATCACACGAAAATATAAATTACAAATAAGATTATACCTATGATATAGAAATCGATCGATTGTTCAATTTATTTTTAAATGATCCATAGGAATTTGAAAAAAAATCTACATCACAACAATTACCCAATCGTAAAAGCTTAGGCAGTGGCGCATTAAGACTGTAGTTTTGACGATGAGTATCTAATTTAAATAGGTCTTTCTGCCTGGTAAATCTGTTAGGAACTGCTAAACAAATCTGTTTTAAAATGTTTGGACAGTCTATGATTCCATTCAATAACTTAAAAAGAAAACAGATGCAGTGATTTTTCCTTCGACATTCTAAAGTTTCCAAATTAACTTTTACACACAATTGATTATAATTTGTGAAATTTATTTTATGTTTGTAAGCTAACCAGTACTTAATAAATCTCATTACTAGTTTGTTTTTGGTATTATTTTTCTTATCTTGGTATATCCCAACCTTGGGGAGGTCTGACCCACGGATTTGTCTGCGTCGAGGACTTGGCGCCCCTTTTCTTTAGTTTCTCTTTCAGCTTCGCTGGAACCCCGACCCTCATGACGAGTTAGCCAACCTAGACACTCACTGGCAGCTCCTTTGATGTCAGAAATGCCGATTTGAATGACCTTGAACAGTCTCCTTGGGGGGGGGGGGGGGGATACTTTCCGATATTACCAACAGATTAGTGATGGGCATAATCGAATGAATTTAATAATCGAAATATCCGAATGCGAGATATTTTAATAATCGAATGAATCATTCGAAACAATCGGATACGAACGAATCGTTCGGTTTCGGGAGGCGAATGAATCTCTCGGATTCTGATGAGACTACTATATTAGTAGGATTAGTTACTATTTTCTGGCAGTGATGCAATTAGTTACTGTTTTGTGGTGATGCAGTAGGCGGGGCGCGTGCTGCATGTGCGCTGTGCGTAGCCGAATGCAGGCATCGGGCATTTAAAATACGAGAATTATTTGTTTGTTGCTTCACCGAAATCATTTTCAGGTGCCTGTAATCGGTTCTGTTTTCTGTTTCTTTTCAGTTTTAAGCTTTAAGCAAGCCGTTGAGCGTCATAAAAATATACCTACTCAAATCTCCAGTTACGCCGTTACGATTATTATTAAATAACGATTAATTATTATTTGTTTGTCATTTTAAACTGGCATTATTATTATCTCTATAATAGCAACCATAAGCAACTGTTTATAATATTTTTCGTTGACCGCTGGTTAATTTCAATATTAATGAATAATTTTTCCCAAAAAAGGATGGATTAATAGATGCCATTAATACACTGTTTTTGATTAATACACTCTTTTTCATTAATTAACTGTTTTTTAAAAAAGGATGGATTAATAGAGCCATTAATACACTGTTTTTGATTAATACACTCTTTTTCATTAATTAACTGTTTTTGTGATTTTGACGTTTTGATGATATTTTGCATGGAGGTTAGTTGTATTAATCAAATTAGAGTACTTGATATAATTATTTTATATTAATATTCACAACAAAATTAGTAATACTGTAATTTTACAAATTTTTTCACCACAAAAAAAGATTTTGTGGTCAACGAAAACATTTTTTAATCAACTCGTTTGTTAATGGGCGATTAATAATCTCAACTATTAAAGGCACTCCCTCGCTATCGCTCGTTCGTGCTTTAAACAGTTTCGATTATTAATCGCATTCATTAACACACTTGTTGGTTAAATAACTATTATATGCTAGCGAGTTAATTTTCTTCTTAAATCGCTGGTGAATTAATAGTAGATTGTTCTACAAGTTAAGAAAAGTGGGAGTTTTCCAGAATTCCAGCGAATGTAAAAGTTTTAGGCGAGCATGGAAGAAATTTTTACAAAAAGAATTTTCAACGGACGTAAGGTTGCTGCTGATTTTAACGAGCACCGCCAAAATCTTAGAATCATAATCATACTTAATTTAATGTTGTAAGCTACGAGGGTCTGCCAGCTCCCTTGCTCGCGCGAACTCACTTTCTTATTACAAATATTAAATTACACTTTACAATAAAATCGAGGCCGAGTTTTCCGGGCCAATGTCAATGTCAAATTTATTATAATTTCGATTTATTTACTAAACTATTTTAAAATGTAAACTTTTGAAATAATTTGTAAAATCGGTATAGTACAATAAATTGTATTATTATATAACTTTTGTTTCTATGAAATGAAGTATAAATATAAATACAATCAGTTCAGTTTCAGTATTATTATTTCGACCCATGTCGGTCCTTGCCCTGAGTTTGGCTTTTGGCGATGGTAAAACAGAAGTGAAAGTGAGAATTGTAAAGTAAATTGTAAGCCCCGGATAATCCGTCGGCAAGCGGCACACCGACAGTCGATAGCGAGAGGGCGAGAGCCGACCACTCGGACTCCAACAAACTTGCATCCGAATGCGAATAATCGCAGTTCAAACGAGAGAATCGGTTGAACTAAAGTTCCCTACTAAATTAGTAGTTGGGTCCGAGAGATTTTTTCATTCGAGATATTTGTTCCGAATAATCCGAGAGATATTTTCATTCGAGATATTTGTTCCGAGTAATCCGAGAGATTTTTTCATTCGAGATATTTTTAGTAACATTCGGAATATCTCGGAAGGTCAAAATAATCGAATAATTCGATTATTTTCATTCGGATTCGCCCATCACTACAACAGATAGCTCCACTACTTAACCACATGACATTAGAACTGGAGCGAATTTAAGTTCTACCAACTTTCTACCACATAAACCTTTAGTTTAAAATTACGACATGAAATAACAACGTAACCTATTTTTTATTATATTGTGATATCGCTATCTTATAATAATTTAAATAAAAATTAAGATTTGTTTGCTAAGGCACTTCTATGATTTTTAAAAGTATGAATAAAAACGCAAGGGGAACAATTATAATTCATTACAAATTTCAAAATAAATACTCAAATTTAATAGACTAACAGTGAACATAGTTCTTAAGCCAATACAGCACATTTCCGGACATACGTTTATATGAAAAATGTTCCAGTGTCCCCTATAACCTTCTTAAATTTGGCAACACCCTATCTAATAATCATCTTTTGTACGCACCTATTGTAATTCGTTGGAAATTTAAACAAACTAATATTTGTTATTAGGTAACTTCTTGTAAATAATACAAATATATGCACCTACAGCAACAAATGACGATGAAGACGAAGTGGAAGATTTCTACGAAGAAATAAGTTAATCTATAGAAGAAAATAAAACAAAAATGACAATAGTTATTGGAGACTTTAACTCTAAATTAGGAACAAAACAAGAAATGAACAAAACTAGAATTGGAGACTTTGGGTATGGACAGAGAAATGAAAGAGGAAATAGACTATTGAGCTTTATAGTAAAAGAGAACCTATACGCGATGAGCCCCTTCCTCAAGAAGAAGGATAATAGAAAATGGACGTGGTTAAGCCCGGATGGGAGGACAAAGAATCAAATAGATTATATTCTATCAACAAACAAAGAAAATATACAAGATGTATCAGTACTAAATAGTTTCACAACTGGTAGTGACCACCGCCTGTAAGAGCAAAAATACGTATAAAGAAACAAATAGAAAGAACAAAATGGTTACGGAAAAGCAATCCGGTAGTAGATCCACAAAAACTAAAAAAACAGAAGAATACAGTATCAAGAAGAGGTGACTACTAAACTGAGACAACAAATAAATTTAAGCGAAAAAAGCATTGATGAAATAAACACAACAATTACTAAATCAATAAAAAACTCCAATTATAAAATTGCAATTAAAGAAAGAAATAAAAAAGAGGAATTCAGTGAACAAACAAGAACTATGATAAAAAAGAGAAGAGAAATAGTAACCTCCGGGAGATTTAACACACCAGAGTATAGAGAAATAAACAAATCAATACAAAAATCAATAATGAAAGAAATAAAGCAACAAGAAGAAATGATAGAAAAATAATAGAAGAAAACAAAAACAAAAAGTGCATCAGAAGAAAAACAGAAAGAAAGCAGATGATTACACTGAAGAACAAAGAAAATGAAGAAGTAAGGAACAAAGAACAGATGTTAAAAATAATAGAAAACTTTTATAAGGAATTATATACTACTTTACAAATCTCCCCGCAACCGGAAACTGACCGAGAACTAAAAAGAAAAATAATAAATTTTAACTCAGAAGAAATGCTAGAAATAAATGAAGAAGAGATAGAAAGTGCTGTAAAAGAAATGAAGAATAATAAAGACAAGACAAAACTGGAAAACTATAGACCAATCACATTACCCTCGCAACTATATAAGTTACTGACAAAAATTATAACAGACTAACCAGTAAATTAGACCAGTACCAACTCAAAGAGCAAGCAGGGTTTAGAGCCGGATACAGTACTTTTGACCACCTGCATACAATTAGAATATTGATCGAAAAATTGACTGAATATAATTTTCCAGTGTATTTGGGCTATTGAGAAAGCATTACAAAATTTTCGAATTGATCACCGATACATAAAGCTGATACACAATATCTACGAGAAAGCAATGACCATCTTCAGATTACATAAAGATACTAACCTGATCCCAATACATAAAGGCGTACGTCAAGGAGACACGATATCCCCAAAACTGTTTACCCTTGCTTTGGAAGACGTTTTCAAAACAATAGATTGGAAAGACAAGGAAATAAACATCAACGGAGAGTACATTAATAATTTAAGATACGTGGATGATGTGATAGTGATTGCAAAAAATTTCGATGCGTTACAAACAATGCTAGCAAAAAAATAAGAATTAAAAATAAATTGAAAGAAAACAAAAGTAATGGTAAGCAGGGAAGAACAACGATAAATTAGATTAGGGGCCAACATAGTAGAGCAAGTGGAAAAATATATATATCTGGGACAAGACATAAGATTGGGAAAAGAAAATTAGACCTTGGAAGTAAATAGAAGGACAAGAATGAGATGAACGGCATTTGGCAAGCTAAGTTTCATACTGAAGGATAGTAATATACCGCAACATCTTAGAAGCAAAGTAATCGACATGTGTATCGTGCAAATTTTAACATATGGTATAGAATCATTGACTTTCACAAAGAAAAATGTAGAGAACTTGGCAAAAACACAAAGATCCATGCTCAGAATATCACTGAAAGATCGTGTGACAAACACAAGTATTAAACAACAAACAAAAATAACAGATGTAAAAGAAAGAATGGCACACCTTAATATTTTTTTGTGCAACACTCATATTTAGAAAAACCCAACAACAGAAAGCACGAAATACTGAAAAATAATAAAGGCTAGTTCATAGGAAAATATCCTAGGCACAAAACTCAAAGCTTAGAAGGCAAGAACACTTCCGTTGATTTTAACCTTCTTCCCCACGACGTGGTACCCGGGTACCAATTCTATGTTCAAGTTATGAATTAGTTACGTTACTATTAATATTTTACGCCGATGTTACATGACATCTCTAATCTACTTTATGTAAGCCTAGTTGATCAAGAAAAACTATGAAAAATATTCAAATTTTGAAAATATATATGTTTAAAGTATTTAATACGTAATGTCCACGGCGAGGTACCCGGGTGCCACAACTGTGCTTTTTATATGTAATTTAATTACTTTACGTAAATTGTGGAATTAATTAATTTCAGCATTAATTTGAGAAATAAGCTGCAGGAAGAAGTAGAATTAAGAATAAGTAATTAAAAATTATAAATAAATAAATTTTATTTTCTGAAAACAAAACCTTATTTTCATAAAACATAATGCTACAGGGCACAAGAATGACATTTCGAAATGGTTTGTGTATGTTCGGCACACACTGGACGCTTACATACGAAACATAATTTTCGAGTTTTTCGTTGTCTTTTCTCAGATGACCTGCAAATGTGGGCATCTTCCTGTAACAACCAGACGACCGGATGCATCCCTTGGCTGTTGTTCTCCTTCAGCAATGGTATGATTGACAAGTGGTCTACCTAGTATACACTCAATTCCAGACTTGGTACTAAAGTTCTGCCACACTCTTGAATTATTCGAACGGCTCTCGATAGCCGGCATTGCTAACTGTTTCCCTAAGGTCTGCAAGAAAATTCGCCGGCGCTGATTCTTTCTTGCCTCCATGGGATTGTTCTTCATATAAATAACGAATGGTGCCAAGCAAGATACATCAAGCATGTTATAAAACATGGCTACAGGCCAACGACGAGTCTTCCGTTTGGTCGAGTAGTGCGTAACCATCTTATCCATGCAATCAACGCCACCTTTTCCAGAGTTATAGTACTGTATAATTTCCGGTTTTTTCTTCGGGCCACTCACATCTGTTGTACTATGCATGGTGGACAATAATATTACAGCTTTGTTGGGTTTCGGCACGTAAGATACTATCGTAACTTTGTCATCGCTAAATCCGAAAATGGATGAAGCTGTTTCTCTTGTTTTATGTGCCAACATCTCAGATGGAATATATGGCTTGTTTTTTTTCAGCGTTCCAACTATCGAGAGTCCCCATGACAACAACAGCCGTGCCAGAGGAAGCGTGGTGAAAAAGTTGTCCATTACAATATTTCGACTAGTGTTCTTATACCTGTAGCATAGATCTTTCACTACTCGCTCCCCTTGGTTTTGTTCCCGACCTTCAGACAATTTTCCTGTGTATATTTGTCCAGTGAGCGGGTAAGAGTTTGACGAGTCACACACCCACCAAATCTTTATACCATATTTTGCCGGTTTTTATGGCATGTACTGGGTGAATCTTGTTCGCCCTCTGTAAGGGAATAATTGTTCGTCGACTGTAAGACATTTCGATGGCACGTAGTGTGCTCTCAAGTTGTCGTTCAATAAAAGCCACAGTTCTGAGATGGCAGCTGCCTTGTCGCTCTCCAACCGTTGTGGTCTTGTATTGACATTGTCGAATCTCAGAAATCTAGTGATAGCCCAAAATCTATTGATTGCCATTGTAGCGCGATATAATGGGTACGCGTCAATTTTTCAAAGCTCTTTGATATCTTCAGAGCTAGAATGTCGTACACCGGCTGTAATCAAGATACCCAGATAACCATCGAACTCTTCTTCTGTAAGCTGCTTCCACATTTTCTGGGGCTTCCCTGGGTTTGAGTTATTCCACGCAGAGTATACAGCATTAGCCTTCCGATTAGTTTCTTTGATAATAATATTGCACATCACTTGGTTGAAAATGCATTTGAATGTATCCCTCACGGAAAGATGTTGTGTAGATCTTGATGTTCCACTTTTCTGGCGTAGAATATTTTGTGTAGGTGTTTGATGACCGGTAGGAGCTGTAAGTTTCCACACGGTGTCATCTTGCGTAATACGTTATCAACGGGATCAGTTTCCTCGTCACTATTTTCATCGCCGGATTCTTCGTCATCACCATCAATTTCTACTTCGATATCAGGATCAGCGTAAACATCCTCTACATCTGAGTCATCTACTTGTAGAGATTCAGAACTCAAGGCTGGAATCAGCAGTTCGTCTTCAGATAACTCGGCGTCATCTGCGACTGTCTCAGAAATGTCATTATCTCCATCACTATAACATTCATCAACCAAACTGCTCATATGAGCAACTTGTTGCTCATAAGTCAAGCTATAAGTATAAACAAAACAAAAATAAATAAATTGCACATCGTACAAATAATTTATTCTACTTATACTGAAAAAGTAAAGTCTTACCGCCTAAATTCTGCAGCTGATAGATCGCGTACGTTGCCCGACATTACAGGAACCCTATGCACAATGAAAACAAACTATCCACACTATTTAGTAAACTAAACTCGACTGCTGCAAATCCGAATGCATAGCTTAACAATGTGTCATTGCGCAGCATTCTACAGCGCCACTGTACCTAATGTTACTACACGGAGCCTGTAAATGCGTAGTGGTACCCGGGGACCTCGCTGTGGGGCAACGTATAATTTTACACCCGTGGGGAAGAAGGTTAAGCAAAATATAATAGGTGACAGGTTATATTGTCACAATTGCAAACAATTGTCAGTTACCCGAACGAATAACTTAATTCTACAACCTTGTAAAATACAGAGCCAGTAGATATAGGAGAGTACCGCCACATCCGCCATGTTTGTTCCTCTGACATGCGTCACTTTGAGGTTTGTAACACAATTCCGTCAACGTGATGTTTGTTGGCAATCCAAAACTTTACTTAAAATTGGCAAGACTGTAAGTCTATGTCAAATTCGAGGGTAGCAGGTTAGGTTTTGTGTCAGTTGTGACACAGACTGAAGCAAAACATAACCTGCAAACCTCGAATACTTACAGTCTTGCCAATTTCAAGTAAAATTTTAGACATAACTCAATCAGTTATTGCTGATGGAAACAAAAATGGCGGCGATGGCGGCATTTTCACGGATCAAAGAATGGCGGTATTCTCCTTATATACTGGCTCTGGTAAAATACTCGTTTGGCCATCTAGTGGTCAGGCTTAGAAATATTCCCAAGTCACTGTCCCAGGTACTTTCGAGCTCTAGATAGGTTTCAACGTTTGGCATAAGGGTCTCTACTTGTTTGATTTATGTAGGGTGTATAGTTTGACCATCAAAATCTTGTTTCTTATTTTTAAGGTTATAATGTCAAATTTGTTTATTTCTATGCACTATTCGTGGAAATGTATATAAAGCATCACACAACCCTACGTTAATTACCAGGTACGTATTGATTAATAAATGCAATAAGTGACATTGAAACAACATCAACATTATTAACCATTGCAATACCCTCCTGCTAAAGTCTTTTTTGTAATGTATCTATTTCTGTTTTCAGTTTTCTTGAGAATTCAATATTTTATTGTTTAATTTGAAATTGTGGCTAAGATGTAACTTTTCCATTTTTTTTATCAATGCGTACCTGATAATTAACGTAGGGTTGTGTGATGCTTTATATACATTTCCACGAAGAGTGCATAGAAATAAACAAATTTAAAATTATAACCTTAAAAATAAGAAACGAGATTTGGATGGTCAAACTATAATAGTAAGAAGAGATCAATTAAAAAACCAATTAGGATAGGCTGTGATATGTGTTATACGTTTTGCAGTACTGAAGTGTATTGTCAGTCTATGTCAAATTCGAGGTTTGTAGGTTAGGTTTTGTTTGTCATTTGACACACACTGACGCAAAACTTAACCTGCAAATCTCGAATTTGACATAGACTGATAATACACTTCAGTACTGCCAAACGTATAACACATATCACAGCCTACCCTAATTGGTTTTTTAATTGATCTCTTGTTATATTACATAAGAAGCTGCAAAATTGGCATATATCGTACCAGGCCGAGAGGGATCTTTTCTCGAGTAAATTACTTGTAATATAACACACTTATACCATAAATAACTATAATCTCTTCTAATAAGCTTTTCAATGCACCTTCGGCATAAGTACCTCTTACTTTCCATGTACCCATTTTTAAAAAATGTTATTTTGGTTCGTTTCCAATTAATGTTGCTCTTTGTGCTGTTGTTATTATCATTATCATTAACTTTGTTTTTCCTTACTCTTCTTTGTATTTGTGTCTCCATATTGAATATAATAAAAAATAAATTTTTTTGGCGTGTACCGGGTGACCAATTAAGAAGGGCACCCGGCCCTATCTTGAAAAATAATTGTCGTAAAGACCGGGGCGGAAAAAAATTTATGATAAAGCGGCCAAAAGAAAATGCTGGAAATTATTTTTAAGTTTCTAGAATGGCCGCCAGGGGGCGTAATCGCATTCTTGAATTTTAAATCCCGTTTTTTGAGAAATATTCTTATATTACAGATAGCTAAAATGGACACCGTTTTAAAGCTGAGATAAATTCGCTTCTTTTTCCTTAAATGTTTTTTGCTCTATCTCTTAAGGGAAAGTGGTGGGGGGTGTCCGAACATTTTCGGAAATAAATGTCATTAACTTCAAAATGACTGAACGGATTTTGTCAAACTTGGAGTCGTTGAAAAGGGCTTTTCTTAAGCTATCAACGCTGCCTTAAGCAGCTTGATTTAGATTGCTCGTGTCACCGCTAGAGGGCGTTTTGCGACAACACTACAAATGAAATGGATTTTCTCAAAAAAATGAAATGCAACGATATCACTTTTATTGCAACAAATGATGGCCAAATAAGGGTCTAACGTGCTAGTGAAAACCGCATTTCGATATTTCATTTCTAACCTAAAATTGGAACGAATAAATAATAATAATAATAATAATAATAAAATATCTTCTCTTCTTTCAGCCTTGCGCCCAGTATTGAGCATAGGCCTCCCCTTTGCTTCTCCAACTCTCTCTATTCTGTGCTGCGTCTGTCCATCTCAATCCTGCAACCCTCTTAATGTCGTCGTATCAGCGTGCACTTGGTCTTCCTCTATTTCTTACTCCTGTCCATGGTCTCCAGTGTATAATTACAGCGTTCCACCTATTATCGGTTAATCGTGCTGCATGACCTGCGTAGCTCCATTTCAATTGTGTAATTCTGTTTATTATGTCTGTAATTCTGGTTCTTTGTCGTATCCTACTATTCCTTTTCTTGTCTCTAAGGGTGATACGAATCATCGACCTCTCTGTGGCTCTCTGTGTAACTCCCAGCTTTGTGACCATATGTTTAGTAAGCGTCCATGTTTGTGCACCATACGTTAATATAGGGTTGGGGATTTTGTTCTTTAAGATCTTTGATAGCTTACTAAATGCTGCCCAACCTAAACGCCTTCTTCTTTCCACCTCTATGTCCTTATTTTCTTTGCTCATTTGTATTATTTGACCAAGGTATATATATTGCTGTACATTTCTATAACTGTGTTGTTTACTGTTATATGTGTTTCCTGTGGACACATTATTTTGGTTTTGTCTAAATTCATTTTAAGTCCTATATTTCTCGATGTGTTGTTCTAGTTGTGTTATCATCTCTTGTAGGTCTTCTGTATTGTTTGCGATTAAGACTATGTCGTCTGCAAATCTGAGGTGATTGAGCCTCTCTCCATTGATATTAACTCCTTTGTTGGACCATTCCATTTCCTTGAACACTCCCTCCAGTGCCATTGTAAAAAGTTTGGGTGATATGGTATCCCCCTGTCGGATGCCTCTATTGATAGGTATTGCATTTGTATACTCATGTAATTTAATTTTTGATTTAGCTTGATTGTAGATGTTGTTGAGTAACTCTTTGTATCTATGATCAATGCGGGCACAGTCTAGCTCTTTCATAATTGCCCAATGCTCGATAGAGTCAAATGCCTTTTCGTAGTCAATGAACGCCAAACACAAAGGGAGATTGTATTCAATGCTCTTCTCTATTAGTATCTTCATTGTCAAGAGGTGATCACAAGTACCAAAGCCTTTTCTGAATGCAGCTTGCTCCACAGGTTGATAGTCATCTAGCTTGTTCGTAATTCAATTTGTTATTATTTTGATTAGTAGCTTGTACATTTGAGACAGGAGACTTTTCGGTCTATAGTTCTGGATGAGTGATCTATCTCCTTTTTTGAATAAAATTACCACTGCTGCATTAGGCCAGTCCTTTGGTATTGTTCTTTCTTTAAGGCAGATGTTAAAGAGCTGTTTTAATTTAGGTATTAGTATTTCTTGCCCTTCTTTTAACATTTCTACCAGTAAGTATTTCATCTTCTCCCGGCGCTTTGTTGTTTTTCATTGACTTTAAGGCATAGCCTATCTTCTCTTCCGTGATTTCAGGAATGTCTTCCGAGCCAATGTTCATTACTTTCATCTCCACTTGTTCTTCGGGTTTTTTAGTTTGTGATGCATATAAGGTCTTATAGTAATCTTCAGCAATGTTCAATATTCTGTCTTTGTCTCTTTCCTCTTTTCCAGTTTTGTCTTTTAGTGTTGTTATTTCATGTCTGCCTAGATTTCTTTTTAGACATTTCAGATTGTTATTTTGTTCGATGATGTTTTGTACCATATCTTCAAAGTGTTTATCTAGGTCTTTTCGTATCATCTTCCTCATTTGTTTTCTTATTTCTCTGTATTCATTTGTAGCATATTTTCCTTCTCTATATAGTGATCTCCGTTTTTCAATCATTATTTTTGTTTCTGGTGTTATTTTGGTTCTTTGTTTCGGTGTTTTCTTTGCTACTTTCAAAGCTGCTTCTTTTATGAAATTGGTTATTTGTTTTATCGCTTTGTTCATTCCTTCTTCTGTTTCTTCTATTTTCTCTACCTGAGTTATTGAGTTTTTAAATGTTCTCTGTACATTTGGTTCGTCGGTTTGAGGATTTCTGTATCTGTTGCTATTCTTTGTTTTGGTGTATATTTGCTTCTCTTCGTTGTTATAGTGACTTTTGCTCGAACTATTCGGTGGTCACTGCCAGTGTGAAACGCATTTAGAGTGGTGATATCTTGGATAAGTTCTCTAGATGACGATAATATATAATCTATTTCGTTTTTTGTTCTGCCATCCGGGCTTATCCAGGTCCATTTGCGTTGTTGTTTCTTATTGAAGAAGGTGTTCATCACGTATAGTCGTTGGTCCTCTAAAAAATTTATCAACATATGTCCTCTGTGGTTTCTTTGTCCCAGTCCATATTTCCCTACATACATTTCTTCTTCTGTTTGTTGTCCCAGTATCGCACTAAAATCGCCCATGATAATGTCGTGTTTGCATTTGTTTTCGTTGCGTGCTCTGATTACATCTTCATAGAATAGTTCTGCATCTTCGTCATCGTAGGTGGATGTGGGGGCATATATTTGAATATAATTAAAATATCAGTAAAAGAAATTATAACTCGAAATAATATCGCATCTTTGGGAATATTTTCAGTCTACCTGCCATTATTAAATCCTAATTATCGTTCTTTTAGCAAAATATATATAAATTTACTGTTAAAATATCAACATTATATTTAAAATGTCAATAATAAATTAATACTCATTCAATATGATTGAATATTGCCCTTGTCCGCACGAAATTTGAAATTTTTAAAATCCAAGTGTGCTTTGGAAAACAAAATAGCAAAAATTATAATGGTGATGTTTAAGTGTCAATCATATTAAGATTGCAGCTATTTATAGTGTATTTTAGTGGCTTTATTTGTAAAAAGTGCGTTTTCCTCCTGTAGAAGTGTGTGATATGTTTCGTGTTTATTTTCAAAACAATGTTAGAATCTATACGATGGAGTATCCTGATAGGCGCGTGTGGACCGAAGGGCAATATTCAATCATATAATAATAAGATAATAATAATAATGTTGTTTATTTAGCATATATAATTGCTACATTTACGTTTAACTCGATTCTAATATTTACATCGTTATAATACAAAGCATCAAAAAATTTTAAAAAATTCTGCACAGTATCTAGCTAATTTTCACTTCGATACTTCTCCCTTAATCTAATTTTAAATATCCTTATGTCACCTACGTTACGAATATTATCATCTAGTTCATTGTACCTAATAAATCCTTTCACAAACACAGAATTGTAACCCACTCCTTTAATTGCAGTTTTGACGTAAAAGTTATTTTTTCCTCGGGTTTCATATCCATACATGTCCTTGCAGTACACTAGATATCTATCAAAATAAGATGGCATACTGCCCAAATGAATCTTATGTATAAAAACTAATGTCTGGTATTCCAGCAGCTGTCTTACATTCATCCAATCCAAACACTCTAACATATCACTTATTCAGGTATATCTATTACAGTTCAATATCATTCTCATACCTCTATTTTGCAGTTTTTGAAGTCTGTCTATTCCACTATTATTACTCACATACAGCACCGTACCGCAACAATAGAACATCGGCAAAATCAATGTATTATATAACATATATCGTGCATATCTTGTCAACACATTTTTTAGTCTATATATCACACCTAACCTCTTCCCTATTTTCCTAGATATATACTCGATATGGTCGTTGAAACTAAGTTTATAATCTACCATCACGCCCAGATACTTCAGCACTTCTACAAACTGTACATTTATGTCCTCAATTTTAACAAATCGTTGATTGTCCACCGCATGTCTGTAATCGCCTTCACTACTAACACACATACCTAGCTTTTGTTTTACTAACATTTAATTTCAGTTTATTCATAGCAAACCACTCACTCAAAGTTTCCATTTCCTCATTGACAGTGTCAATTAGCTCATCCACATTGTTACCTTCCAAATAAATAATAGTATCGTCCGCAAAACAATGATATTTACACTTTTTCAAGTGCTCTCCCATATCGTTTATGTAAAGAGCGAACAATAAACGCCCCAAAACACTTCCCTGCGGTACTCCCATCTTGACCTCCCGCGCTGTAGATTCTCGACTTCCATATCTGACCTTTTGTTTCCTATTCTCAAGATAGTTCCTAATCCATTCTATGCAGTTTCTTCCTATTCCATAAGCCGATAGTTTATCAATTAACCTTCCTCTATCTACCGTCTCGAATGCTCTTTTCAAGTCCAGAAACACCACCACCACCGAAGCCCCCTTGTCCCTATACTCCTTCCATTCTGCAATTACACACTGCAAGGCAGTTTCGCAACTGTACTTTTCTCTAAATCCAGATTGAAATCGGGATAAGATATTATTTTCTCTGACATATTTTTCTATCTGTCCATAAATTTATTACTTTCTCTAAAATCTTTTCAACAGCTGGCAGTTCATATTGAATGAGTATTAATTATTATTGACATTTTAAATATAATGTTGGTATTTTAACAGTAAATTTATATATATTTTGCTAAAAGAACGATAGTTAGGATATAATAACGGCAGGTATACTGGAAATATTCCCAAAGATGCGACATTATTTCGAGTTTTAATTTCTTTTACTGATATTTTAGGTTAGGAATGAAATAGTGAAATGCGGTTTTCACTAGCGTGTTAGACCCTTATTTGGCTATCTTTTGTTGTAATAAAAGTTATATCGTTGCATTTTAATTTTTTTGAGAAAATTCATTTCATTTGTAGTGTTGTCGCAAAACGCCCTCTAGCGGCGACACGAGCAATCTAAATCAATCCGCTCACGGCCTCCTGGATTAGTACGTGACTGACGTCTCTACGCGGCCCGCCACATTTGCATAATTTTTGTGATTCTGAGGCCAACGTACTTTGGCGCTATCTGTTGGGTTTTTGATAAATTATCTGTAACGTAGGCAGGACTTTTTAGATTAAAATTAATCCAGGAGGGCGTGGACGTATGCAACCAAAGCCACAAGCGCAACGTACTGTAGCGCCTCTACAAATCAGAAAAAACGCCTTGAACTAAAAATGCGGCGGGCCGCGTAGAGACGTCAGTTTCGCACTAATCCAGGAGGCCGTGAATCCGCTCAAGGCAGCGTTGAAAGCCTAAGAAAAGCCCTTTTCAACGACTCCAAGTTTGACAAAATCCGTTCAGTCATTTTGAAGTTATTGACATTTATTTTCGAAAATGTTCGGACACCCCCCCACCACTTTCCCTTAAGAGATAGAGCAAAAAGCATTTAAGGAAAAAGAATCGAATTTATCTCAGCTTTAAAACGGTGTCCATTTTAGCTATCTGTAATATTAGAATCTTTCTCAAAAAACGGAATTTAAAATTCAAGAATGCGATTACGCCCCCTGGCAGCCATTCTAGAAACTTAATAATTTCCAGCATTTTCTCTTGGCCGATTTAGTCATAAATTGTTTTACCCCAAGTCTTTACGACAATTACTTTTTGAGATAGGGCCGAGTGCCCTTCTTAATTGGCCACCCGGTACATTGTACATCCATCCACATTGATTCCTGTAATAAATGAATTAATTAAAAAATTACCAAGTTTTGTGAAATTTCTGATTGAGTATACGTTTCAAACTTGCAGTTTTTTCTTAACAAAACTATTTGATTGGCTATCTAAATAAACATATTTGTAGATCTACATTTCTTAATTTGTAAGTTAAAATCGAATATCAGTGAAAAGGTTAAAAGAAACATTCTGCTTGTTTTGTATGTGCAATAAGGAGATAAATAAAAAAGAAGTATTTGTAAAATGAATTCATATTTTTAGGAAAAATGCCAAGAAAAGTATTCAAACTAACCAGACAAGCACCACTTCTTAAGGAGCTGGCATTGCCAGAGCCCTTGTCCATCTACCAAGCTTTGGATCACGTTCTGAGGCTAACCTCTGTGGCCAGTAAGAGATATTTGACCAACAAGGTGGACAGATGCGTTACAGGCCTTATTGCGCAGCAGCAGTGCGTTGGTCCACTACATACCCCTTTAGCGGACGTGGCTGTTACAGCTATTTCTCACTTTAGTTACGTAAGTTTTTACAAATGGAACCATACTAGACAAAGTGAATCAATTTCTTTTATAGGAAGGGGTAGCAACTGCCATAGGAGAACAACCCATAAAAGGACTCATTAATGATGCAGCCGGCGCGCGAATGACCGTTGCCGAATCCCTAAGCAATTTAGTGTTTGCCTCCATCACTGACCTGCGTGACGTTAAATGCAGCGGAAACTGGATGTGGGCGGCCAAATTACCTGGCGAAGGGGCAGCCTTGTACGATGCCTGCTCAGCCATGTGCAAAATAATGTCAGAACTGGGAATTGCAATTGACGGCGGCAAGGACTCCCTGAGTATGGCAGCTAGAGTTGGGCAGAAAACTGTCAAAGCTCCTGGAACTCTCGTTGTATCCACATATGCTCCCTGTCCAGATGTCCGTAAAGTCGTCACGCCTGACCTAAAGGCGCCATCAATGGGCAAAACTGGAACCCTTCTATATGTAGACCTGTCGGGTGGAAAGAATCGCCTTGGAGGCTCTGCTTTAGCGCAGTGCTTTAGGCAGTTGGGCCGTGATGTTCCCGATATTGACAACGTGGAGATGTTCAAGAACGCATTTATTGCCACTCAGCAACTGATAAAGGATTCAGCTGTGTTGGCCGGACATGATATTAGTGACGGCGGCTTAGTCACATGTTTGCTGGAGATGGCCTTCGCTGGCATAAGTGGCATTGACATCAACATCAGTCATAAAAACGGAAAAGTATTACCGATTATCTTTTCAGAAGAACCTGGCTGGGTCTTGGAAGTCTTGGACAACGACGTTGAACACTGCATGTCAGTTTTTAAGGTTAGAATTGCAATAAATTGATTACTAGTATTTAATTTTAAAAAGGGGGTGCAGAATGCTGTTTACACAAGAAATGACCTAGGGCATTATGGGCACCTAATTTTATTATTACATTAATTATAACGATTTATTATATTCCAGAAATACCGTGTTCCTGTCTATAGCATCGGCAAAAGTGAGGGTTATGGCGTAAACTCGAAAGTAGGCATTTCAGTGAATCATGCGTGCATTGAAAGTACCGTTTTGCCCCTAATGAAAATGTGGGAGGAAACAAGCTACCAGCTAGAGTTGCAGCAAACCATTAAGCATTGTGCCGATTCAGAATATGAATCTTTGGCAACCCGGATTGGGCCAAAGTACAAACTGACATTTGATCCAGATCAGTCGAGGCCTAAGCCTCACGGTGCTGAAGTTCGAGTCGCTGTTCTGCGAGAGGAAGGCATCAACGGTGACAGAGAGATGGCAGCAGCACTTGTTCGAGTTGGCTTTAAAGTCTGGGACATCACCATGGAAGACTTGTTGTCTGGTGACGTTACCCTAGATCAGTTTAAGGGAATTATCTTCCCTGGTGGTTTTAGTTATGCCGGTAAGTTTTTACAAAATAATAAGTTTATAGATATTGTACGTTGTTTAATAGTGTATATTTATACATATATCATTGAAGCTTAATTAAAGCACAATTCTTGCAGATGTATTGGGTTCAGCAAAGGGATGGGCCGCAGGAATTCTATTCAACGAGAAAATACAGGACCAATTCAAAAAATTCTACACTCGCCCTGACACGTTCAGTTTGGGCGTGTGCAATGGCTGCCAGTTGATGGCTTTGATCGGCTGGATCGGTCACCCTACAACCGCAGAAGCTTCTCCCGACGTTTTATTAGAGCACAATCAATCGGAACGTTTCGAGTGCCGCTTCAGCACGGTCAAAATTGAGAAGTCCAACTCTATTATGCTGCAAGGAATGGAAGGGTCTGTGCTGGGTGTCTGGGTGGCGCACGGGGAAGGCAGATTCACTTTCAAGAATGATGCTGTGTACAAAACCTTGGTTAAAGATAATTGTGTGGGCCTCAGATACGTGGACGACCTGGGCAATCCGACAGAGGCTTACCCCATGAATCCTAATGGTAGTATTGAAGGTTTAGCGGGCGTTTGCTCTAAGAACGGAAGGCATCTGGCTATGATGCCGCACCCTGAGCGCTGCGATCAACCGTACTTGTGGCCGTACATGCCTACTGATTGGCAGATTTATCAGAAGAGCCCATGGGAGCGCATGTTCCAGAATGCGTACGACTGGTGCTGCGCAGGGGATGACGGAACGGTTTATTATTAACTCAGTGTAGAATCTATAACTAGTTTTAAGTACAGAATGTGCCTAGTTACTGTAATATATGTGCGTCAGGAAAACAATACTCTTAAAAATCTGCCTTGGAAAAGCTAATTTCATTTTATTAAATATTTCTGATAAGTGTGGTCTTTCAAGATAAAATATCTACTAATTGTAATTCCAATTTTTTCAGCAATAATTGTAATATAAATCCTTTGCAATTTATTTATACAGTTTTAAAACTGCTGCAATTTGCGAAAACAACTTTATACTGTAACGGTATCTGATGTAATGTACTAAAAAATGTGCAATAATGCAACTGGTTATTTGCAGATAGACATATAACTTAATTGTGAAGAAATAATTTTTGCATTCCTTAAGTGCATTTTAATTTTAAAAGCATTTACACCTTTAATGAAAGATTTGTTTTATTGTTTTTATGAGATCACAGGAAATTTATAATGCTGCTATGTAGTATTTTCATATTGTAGTTATCAGAAATATTCCTGTTGTAATTTTACCCACTAATGATACTCAGATTTATACTTGCTTCCATTCCATTTTATTGCTAATTTTTCAGCTTAAAATAATGTCTCTTATTTGTGTTGTCTTATATGTGTAAATAAACAGAATGTACGTAACTGTCATTGCTACTTTGCCTACATGTAAAAGATAATAAAAATCATTGTTTTTAAAGTGTTGTTCTTTGAATCAGAATATTTAATTGGGGGAAAAAATGAATTTTTTTATTCTTAATTCTAAAATTAGAAAAGATAATACTTGTGTCAAGATAATTTGCATGTGGGATTACCAGGGCAAGACTAAACATTTCGTGAATCGGGTAGTTCTAAATGTATTGAATGAACAAAACATGCCTATTCGTAAAATTTTATATTTTTTTAGCTAGTAACCCTTGACAAAACAAATTAGGAACTGAACAGAAGAACACTTTCGAGGTACAATTTTGTATGATTTTAATAAATTTATAAAATTTTAAGTGCAGGTAAGCAGTGGCGTAGTGCAAACAGTGAAATAAAACAGGGACAAACAAGTGTGACTAAAAGTAGCGCGGCAAGAGACAAACGAAAAGTGCAATAAACTTCCAAAGTCTTGCTTATTGTAGCAACTGATACCATAAGGGCGAGAATAATACCGATCGACGGCGACAACAGATATCAGTAATTTCGCGCACGCAATATAAACTTTTACGCGATCGGAGCATTTCAAGTGCAGGTAAGCAGTGGCGTAGCGTGGGTGTTTTTAACAAGCCACAAACACAGTGAACTTCTATAGAATAGCTAAATGGAAGAACAAGAATTAGAGACCTGCATAACAAAGTTAATAGAAGTAAAAACAACTGAGCGCAGTATTAGGAGAAAGTAAAGAAGAATTAGAAAAAGTACAGAAGAAATAAAGCGTTGCCTAACCTATATAACAGAACTAAAAGATGAACTAATAAGAAAGGAAGAAGTAAGAGTCAGAGAAATGAAATCATTATTACAGGAATTGGAAGACTTGAAGAATAGGATACAGAAACAAAAACCAAAGAATAAAGGAAAAAAGAAGGACTATACTCCCAAACAACTCAAACAACTGTCAAAGATAGAAGCAAAAGGAATTACAACAGAAAAATGGTTTTAAAAAATAGATGAGCTGGGAATTAGAACGAGAACAAGAAAAACGAAAATTAGTACGGAAACACAAGGACTAGCAGCTGCCACCTGGAATGTACAAAGCCTAAACGAGGATGGAGCGCTAAAGCAATTAATAAGAGAAATGAGAAAATACAAGATAGACTTCATCGCACTGCAAGAAACGAATATAAAAGGAAATGAAATCATGAACATAGAAGAATACACATTGTTTATTAGCGGAGGATCACAAAATAAACTAAAGAAAATCGATAAGAAACGCATTATTAGAATTCAGAGAAATAAATGACAGGTTATGCTACCTAAGGCTAAAAGGAAAATCAGTATACTTAACGTACACGCACCCACGGAGGAAAAAGAAGAAGAGGAAAAACAACAGTATTATGAAAAATTAGATATGGAATTTGAAAGATTACCAAGATACGACATAAAAATAGTTTTGGGTGACTTTAACGTGAAGTTGGGACGAGAAGATAGAAACAAACCAATGATTGGGAACTTCAGCAAACACTTAGAAACAAATAAAAATGGCCAAATTCTGATCAAATTTGCAGCGGAAAAAAAGATGGTAATACGAGCAACATATCTAAACCATAAAGATATCCATAAAGGAACATGGAGAAGCCCGGATGGGAAAACCGTAAATCAAATTGATCATGTCCTCATCGAAGATATACATGCAACTTGCATAAAAGACGTAAAAAGTTGTAGAGGAGCGAATTTAGATTCCGACCACTATATGATCCGTATTAGCATGAAACACTGGCTACCGAAAGAGGAAAATGTAGAAACAGTAAAAGAAAAAAAGAAGTGGGATTTAGATAAACTAAAAGAGCAAGATACGAGAGAAAAATACAACCAAGAAATTGAAAAACAATTACAACACGCTAAGGAGAACACAGAAACAGAGAACGAATGGAAAAAATAAAAGAGTCAATAATACAGATAGCTCAACAGGAACTTAAGACAGGAAAGAAGAAAAAAAGAAAACCATGGTTTAATAAAGAGTGCGAGTTAATTATAGAGAAGATGAAAGAAGCCAAATTAAGAATGGTAGAAAAGGAAACAACGAAAAATCAAGAAATATATAAAAACATAAGGAAAGAGGCGAAAAAGATCTGTAGAAATAAGAAGAGAAATTATCAACTACGAACGTTGGAAGAAATAGAAGAATCCCACAATACCCAACAAGTAAGATCATTCTACGGGAAAATTAGAACAGAAAAACAAGGATATCAACCAAAAATATCCATGTGTAAGGATAAAAATGGCATAATCATAGGAGGAGAAAAGGAAATTATAGACAGATGGCTCGAATACTTTAAAGAGGTCATGGTGACAACAGATTATGAAATGGAAGAAAAAACAACAGAATACGGAGAAGAGAAGAAATACTACCACCCACAAAAAACGAGATCGAAAAAGTAATAAATGCAATGAAAAACAATAAAAGCCCAGGCAGCGACTGTATACAAGCAGAGCTTATAAAATATGGAGGAGTAAAGCTAACAGAACGAATTTCTAATTTAATCATTAACGTATGGAAAAGCAAAAACATGCCAATTGAATGGAAAGAAGCAGTGAGAAGACCTATACACAAAAAAGGAGACCGGCTAAGATGCAAAAATTATAGACCCATTTCACTCCTAAATGCAACATATAAAATACTAGCCACAATAATCAACAACAGACTAAAGGAGTATGCAGAAAAAATATTAGGAGAATATCAATGCGGCTTCCGACAAAATAGATCGGTGATACTATACGGCAAATACAAGAAAAATGTGGAAAAAAGAACATACAACTTCATATGATTTTCCTGGATTTCAATCAAGCTTATGATAAAATAAACCGAGCCAGTTTACTACAATAAATGAAAAATTAAAATTTCCTGAAGAACTAATAAAACTTGTGGGAATGACCTTGGAACATACAACAAGCCAAGTCAAAATAAAAAGCAACCTGACGGAAAAGTTCTCTACGACATTAGGATTAAGGCAAGGTGATCCGATGTCCTCAGTATTATTTAATATTGTCCTAGAGAAAATCATAAGAAATTGCAAAGTCAAACAGAACAGTGATATATTTAATAATCCATATCAATTACTAGCATATGCAGACGACTTAACCATAATAACAAGAACACATCAAGAAGAGTTAAAAAATCTAGTAAAAAAAGTTAATGCAGAAGCAGCAAAGTTTGGCTTAACAATTAATGAAAAGAAATCGAAGTACCTGATAAGCGGCTCAGCAACAGAACAAACGGAAGTGTATTTAAAAGTGAAAAGTGAAGACAGAAGCAAAGAGGTCATAGTGGAAAGAACCAAAACAATGGTGTATCTAGGCGCTGAGATAACAAGTAACGGAGACCAAACAAATGAAATAGAGAGAAGAATAACAAGCGGCATGAGAAGTGCAGCAGCTCTAAATAAAGTGCTTATATCAAAAAATATCTCCCGCGGGGTAAAAGTAAAATTGTACAAAACCATTATAAGACCAACTGTTATCTACGGAAGTGAAACCTGGGTGTTACGGCAGAAAGACATTAGCAAGCTGTGTATTTTCGAAAGGAAAATCCTCAGAAGAATTTACGGATGTATAAGAGAAGCGGACCTCTGGAGACGCAGAACAAATGAGGAAGTATACGATCAGAACAACGAGCCAAACATAATTAATATAATTAAACAGAACCGCCTTAGATGGTTAGGGCACATCATAAGAATGAACCCAGACCGAATACCCAAAACCTTACTCAACAAAGAACCATAAGGAAAAAACAAAAGAGGAAGACCAAAGACACAGTGGCTGAACTGCGTGAAGGAGGATCTAAAAGAATTGAAAATATGGGAAAATCTTGCAAAGGACAGAAAGAAGTGGAATACAATCTGCTTCAAAGCTCTGGGCCTTAAGGGCCTGATATGCTAAAATATATATAAAATTTATCCACTACCAAGGTTGCATCTTTAATATCTTCAAGTACCGACCAGTTCCTCAAATAACCGCATGGTCATATTTTGTGGTAAAAATGAGTATTTGCTATAAATGTGGAATTGAATGTGATCAGTTGTTTGCATGTGACAGCTGTAATAAAGATGTTTGCAAACAATGCGCTGAATTGACTGAAACTGAAATCAGGTGTCTTAAATTAGCTAAACAAAAACTAAAATTCTTATGTGAAGGATGTGAAGATGAGCTGTTTCGGGTACCTGAAATGCTAAAAAAGATTGAGTAGTTAGAAGACAGAATTGATAAAATAAATCAAAAACCTATAAATGAAGTAAGGAGACCGACATTTGTAACAATGAAGATATTATTTCTGAAATTATTGAACGGCAACAAAGAGCAAAAAATATAGTGATATTTAACGTCCAAGAACCTACTCATGTTAGTTCAAAAGAAGAAAAAGTAAATGAAGATAAAAATGCAGTCAAAGATTTGTTAAAAACGTGGAAGTGAATACTGATGATCTAAAATTATTTCGATTGGGTAAATATGATAATAACAAAACACGTCCAATAAAAGTAATGTTTAATTAATTGTGCTAAATAATAAAATGAAAATAAATGTTCCAGATGTGAGGATCTATAGTGACCAAACGAAAAAGCAGAGAGATCATCTAGTAGATGTTAAAAAGCAACTGAATGATTTAATTCAGAAAGGCAATAATTCTAAAACCATAAAATATATTAATGGTAAACCCACTATAATTGATAAGTCAAAAAACTAAATGAATGTAATAACAAGATAATGTATGTAAATATTAGAAGCTATATGTTGAATAAACCTCTATTAATACCAATAATTAATAAATATAAACCGGCAGTGGTGCTTTTAAGTGAAGCAAGGATAACGGATGATATAATGGATTGATGACTATAAGGTTGTACGATATAACTCGAGTACAAGAAGTACAGGTGGTGTGCTAATCTTTGTGAATAAAAACTTAAAATTTAAAAAGGTTAGTGAGTATATAGTAAACAATCGTTTTTGGTGCAGCGTAGTAGAAGTGTATCGTAATAGAAACTATAAAGTAAAAGTTGGTTGTTTGTATCGTTCTCATCAGGTCCCCATCGGTGATTTTCTACAGGAATTTGAAAATGCTGCGAAAGAAATGTTTGATATGAGTCACAAGTGTATATTAGCAGGTGACTTTAATTTAGATTATAAGGAACTAAATGATGTTAATGTTAATAGAATTAGCAGTTATTTTAATATGTTAGGAATAGATCAAATTGTTAACGAATATACCAGAATTACAAATGATAGTATGACATTGATTGATTATGTTCTGGTAAATAGCGAAGGTATTGGAGCAAGTGTAATCCATACACCAAAGATCACAGATCATTCAATTATACTCATTAATTTAGATAGAGTAAAAGTTAACTTAAATAATGGCTACACATACTCGGTAAGAAATTTTAATGATCATAAATTAGTTGAAATTAACAATAGACTTATATTATGTAATTGGCAAAGAGGTGATGTAAATGTGAATTCAATTTTACATAATATATTACAAAACTGAAAATATAATAAATGTAAGTGTGTCCTATAAAAAATAAAATTAAAAGAGCAGGCAATCTACCTTGGTATGATAAGGAAATTGAAAGAGCAGCAGCAAGGAGAGATAAAGAATATAAAGCTTTCGTGAATAGTTATGGAGAAGAAAGACATATGAAATGGGAACGGTATAAAAGTTACCGGAATGAAGTTGTTAACCTGTTAAAGACTAAGAAAAACAGTTATTACATGAATAAAATTGATGGATGTAAAGGAAATGCTAAAAAAATGTGGAATACAGTGAAATCATTACTAGGGAAGAAGAATAACAGGAGTATGGAGACAGGGAGCATTATGTTTGAAGAGGGCAGAGTGAAGTGCACAAGTAATACTGACATCGCAAACAAATTCAATGAATATTTTTTAACTAGCATTATATATATTATGGAAACGATTGGATTGACTCAAGAATGGAGTGATGACGATTTGCCAACAATTTTATGTGAATTAGATAGCTCTAGCAATATAACTATGGGTGACTTAAGGAAAGTAATTGACTCTTTTGAAAACAAAACAAATTCATAGGAAATATTAAATGGAATGGTGATAAAAAGTATATTTGAAGTAATAGGTGATGTACTTATTACTAAATTTTATTAATATCTCATTAAGTTACGGAAGATTCCCTGAAACCTTAAAAAGGAGTACAGTTATTCCAATACCAAAAATAAACAACGCAAACTTAGCAGAAAACTTTCATCTAATTAATATCGAGAGATCCAAAAAAAAACTGTTCCTCAGCGGGCTGTGGAAATTCAACGTATGAATAATATGTTGGTGACACTGTACGTCAATGTGAAATTCGCGGTTATCAGGTTAAGTTTTCTGTCAGTTTTGACACAAAATTACACAAATCCTAACCTGCTAACCTCAAATTTGACATTGACGTACAGTGTCACCAACATATTATTCATACGTTGAATTTCCACAGCCCGCTGAGGAACAGTTTTTTTTGGATCTCTCGATACATTACCAGTAATAGAGAAAATATTAGAATTAGTAGTTTACAAGCAGTTAATAGAGTATTTTGAAGACAATAATTTGCTATATATATAAACCAGTCAGGATTTCGATCAAAATATTCATGTGAAACTGCATTACAATTGACAATGTGTAAATGGAAAAAACTATTAGATCAGGATAAATATAGGGCATTCAGTAAACACAAAAACATTTTAATTTTTTTTAAGTTGGCATATGCCTACATTCTTTGTACTAGGGATTCTGTATTTTGTTTTACAAAGGTTTTCACACCTGCATAAAGGCAGGTTTGTATTTAAAAATGATAATTAATATTTCTCAGTTATTCAGTGTCAAAGTAGATATTTTTCTTGAAATTCTACCCTGAACTTTTATAAAATGTAATAAAAACATCTATTAATAAACGCTACGTCAATAGTATCCAACACAGTATTTGCATAATATCCTTAAAAGTAATTATTTACAACATTTATGATATTTGCTAAGTAAATGTCACACCCTTAACCTATTTGTTTTAGTAACTTTTTGTAAGTACATTCCTAGACAAAGATGACTTTTGGAAGTACACTCATGAAATTTTGGAAATCAAAGGGCACTTTGTGTTTTTATGTTTACTGAACAGACTATATGTAGTATGTGTTTATAGACTTAAAGAGAGCCTTTGAAACTATCGATAGGTCAATACTTGTAAAGAAACTTAAATATTATAACATCAAAGGAATTGCAATGAAATGGATCGAGGATTATTTATGCAACCGAAAACAGAGAACCAATTATGGTACGTCCTTTTCATCTGAGAAAAATATTACACTTGGAGTTCCACAAGGGAGCGTTCTCGGCCCGTTGCTGTTTCTCATATACATCAAAGATTTCTACATGAATGTCGAATGTGAATTTCTGAACTTCTTTGCTGACGATACATTACTTGCGGTGAGTGTTGATAACCTTGATAATGCTGTACATAAAATGAACTTAATTTTGGAAAGTGTTAGTGATTATTTAAAAATTAATAAATTGAAATTGAATACTGGAAAAACAAAAGCCATGATTATTACATCTAAATATAAGTTTAGTAGCTCAATCTAGATTTAGTTAATATTATTATTGACGGTACAAGGATGGAAATAGTTACGGAAATGAGGTATTTGGGATTCATTGTAGATAACAATCTAACTTGTAAAAATTACTTAATTAAAGACAGAAATTTATTGGAAAATGTACAGCGGAAAGCAACTCGCCTACCATATGGTCGCTTGCGACCATCAGACTACTAACGGCTTGAAGTTCTACATTTAACCACCTTCGAAATGCGACGCTCTCGAAGTGATTTAATTATTACTTTTCGCCCACTAAATAGACTGTTCTCTTGTGACGTCAGTTCTCTCTACATACTTAATGCCGATGACCGTCTCCGGGGCCACCGTTTGAAATTAAAAAGAGAGTTAGCAAGATTAACGTGTAGAAGATCGTTTCTTGTAAACCGAGTGTTTCATATGTGGAACAATCTACCTGCCGATATAGTCGACGTTCCTACGATCAATACATTTAAAAACAGAATAGACATTTTTCTTTCCGTTTTTGTTAATAATTCAATTATGTTATAATTTTAAATGTAGATATTAGTTGTCTTATATAATTATTATTGTTTAGCGTTACAAGTTATGAGTATAGTTTGTAATTCAGAGCTTCATAGGGCCTTTCCTCTGCTCTGCGTTTATTTTAATAATAATAATAATAATTTTATATATAAAAACATAAGTATGAAATTATTTTTCTTTATAAGAATCTCTAAAAATTTATCAATTTACTCAAAATTATTATTATATAAGTCAGTTATTCAGCCACACTTTGAATACTGTGGTACTTTATTGTATTTACTAGATCAAAATTGTATACAGTCTCTTCAAAAACTTCAAAATAGAGCAATGCGAGTGATTCTTAAATGCAATAGATATACGCCTATAAGAAACATACTAGATGTGTTAAATTGGATACCCATTGCTTATAGACTGTATTTTATTAGTATGGTTTTTGTATATAAATTAATAACGGGCATGTTGGTTACGGTCTTAAACTGACTTTACGACACCGCACCGGCTCATATAACAACGAAACGGCCGGCGCGTGCCATAATGGACAAAATCGGCACGAAAGTTTTCCTAGGCCGCTACCCATGCCGCAACAAGATAGGCCGGCTAAGGCATTAGTGGAGCTGGGCGGGTCCTTAACGAGATTACCTAAGGGCAACGGCCAGAGGGTCGGTAAGTAACGGTAAAATAAAGAGGGCGCCACCAAGCCTGTCTTAACCCGAATAACCGGGCTTGGGCGGTTAAACGGGAGCGAAGTATTCAAGATACTCCATCGATAAGAATTCTCATGAGCTGCAAGCCCAAATAACAATTTCGTGATCGCAAATACTGGAATGGTAATATTGGCACCCTTTGGGCCGCGACTGCGCAACCACCGGACCTACCTGCACGCTCTGATCTCTCACGTCTCGCCGTACACCAATATTTACACTGTAGAGGCGCTATCTGAAACAAAGCATGCACAGGTCGAATAGGAATAATACGTCCCTTAATTAAATATGCGCCTATTGGTCGATAACTACATCTGGGCAGTAAATCGTGCCGCCAAGCTTATGTTATTTCTTACGCTAAGCACCAACTGATGGACGCGCTATGCTAATAAACAACACACTATGGGTGGCCGGCCGCAGTGGGCTCGACACTTTACATATTAGAGTACAGCTTGGAAATACACACTCCCGAAAAGGGCACGTTAGTTCGCGATAACAGACGCCGACCTGCAAAGGCAACGGGAGCAGTGTAGCTAGCAGCAAAGCACGACGCCGCACAAATGCGCGACGAATTAATTGAAGGCCTAACTCGTTAGGCAGCGGGGCAGCGTGACTGCAATATTTGACCAGGAAGAGGGGCTAACATAGCCTCACTAAAGTATGCGAATTTGGAATAGGTGCCAGCCAATGCTACGTCGCCCACGCAGTCGTTGGCTTCGGTAAACACCTAATAAGCAAAGCACAAAGCCCTCGCAAACATAAACAAAAGGCTCGAACAGATTAGGGCTCGCCAGGCTCCGCACGGCTAGGCGTTGATTCCATTTATGTATTAATCGGTACAATATAGCGAAGCGCGCGCATAAAACATAAAACATAAAACATAAAATTACTGAATTAAAAGTTCGCACAAACGTAACACCAAAACATAGGCGCAGAGTTCTTTAGCTATTTAGGCGATGAAACGCGAATCTCGCGCACATGAAATTACTAGCAGGCTACCAAAGTAGCGTCTTGAAGCATGGTGGCCTCAAGCCGGCACTAAAAGCCGCAACAAGCAAGCAAAGGGCATGCATCCGCCCACGCAAAATTGAGCACAAGCGACAGTTAATATGTTTAAATGGTTGTTATTACAAATACCTTAGTCCGTAGACGGTCTATTAGAGTTGCGTGCAATCAGTTGGTAGAAGGCGACAGTCTGTGGCAGCTAAATTGCCGAAACACGGCATCTGGGGGTAAACGGGCTGGAATCCGCCAAGATGGCGGCGTTAGGACGCTCTCCTGAGAGCACACTTACGGCGGCAGAGGCCTACTTCGTCCTGCCTAGAAAGATCCTCGAAAACAGCGAGTTGAAAAGGGAAAACCCCCTTTCTCACAAACGCAGAACTGGCCCCGTGAAGCCCATCACACACCCACGCTTTGACGTAAAGGCTTGCCACTCGCACAATCACACGCGACCTCTTAAAGGGGAAACAGTTTATGGCATATTCGCTGAAATAGCACGGGAAATAGGAAGGCTTTCACAGCAACGGTACTAACAAACAACGTCAATTTACATAACATTCGCTGAAACAGCACGAGACGGGAAAAACAGGCTGGCGTCCCCGCAAATGGCGGGAAAAATGACATGAAGTTGCGGGCCCTGATCTCAACTACGGCATAAGTATTGATAACTACCCAGATATGAACAAAGAGGCGTTTGAAAAATCAATTTTTGGCGCAAATATCTACAATCGACGCAAAACAACTGGAAATAGATACTCGAGAACAAGCTCTTTCAGAATTATGGAAGCGAGAAAGAAAACTTCGTCTTACTGCATCAAATTTTGGAAGAATTTGTTGTATGCGACCCACAACATCAACTGCTAAAACAGTAGAAGCGTTATTATACTCAAAATTTTTAGGTAATGAATTTACAGTGTACGGCCAAGAAAATGAAGAAAACGCAGTCGACGCATTTGAGACAGTTTACGGCATCAAAACAAAAATTATAGGGCTTTGCATCGATAGCGCAAAGCCATATTTAGCTGCAAGTCCAGATCGTGACAAAAATCGGCGATGCAATTCTGAAAATCAAATGTCCAGCGTCTTGTAAGAATTTAACAACACAAGAAAGAGTTTTGGAGAAAAAAAATTTTGTTTGTACGTTACAAGGGGACACCCTAAAATTAAACTCAAAACATAGTATCAAGTACAATGGCAACTGCAAATAGCAAATAAGGAAGTTTGTTACTTCGTTGTTTGGACCCGCAAAGGAGTCTGCATCGAAGAAATTCGTAGGGATAAGAAATTCTGGGAAAACATGGCATTTAAATTAGATGATTTTATATGAATTCTTTACTTCCAGAACTTATAGATTCACGGCGTCTAAGAAATTTGCCTTTGCGGGATGTATATCTAGGTTTAAAATAAAATACACGTTATGTAAAAATCTTGTAAATATATTATTACATTTGAATTTTTCTTTTAATTGATTTGATCAGGTACCTACTGTATTATATGTAATTGATTAATAATACACATCTGAAATAACTAAGATTTTGAGCATTAAACAATCCTGAGATCTGAAAGAGTGTTATGAATAAAAATACGATATGCTATTTAATTATAAATAAATAACTAGCTGGCCCGGCAAAAGTTGTTCTGTCTAAAAATAATTTGTCTCTGAAACCCCGTTTCACCACTCTAGGGATTTTCTCTGAATGTCATTTTTTGGCAGTGGTCTATTATGATATGTTTTTCGGACTTTCTTTTGACAGTGGAAAAAGTCCGAAAAACATATCATATACCTAGAGTTTTAATTTTATGTCATGTTCATCGTCTTGGACTTAAAAATAAATGCCATTTTCGCAATCAACCCAAAAAACCTCAATAACGACACACATATCGATTTTTAGGTTTATTTACCCCATTTCTACCCCCTGAGGGGTACCGGACCCAACAGACGTTGCCCTGGCCGAACGTTAGTTTGCCTGATATTAGCGGGTTCAGCAAACGTTTTGTTGATATTCAAATTTTCGATTTTTTAATTTTAAAAAATATTGGGGGGCGGTGGGGGGTGAAATTTTGGGGTTATATGTTCTGATATGCGAGAAATCTTTAAAAAAATTAAAAAACTCGTAAAACTTTTTTTAAAAAAATCCTAGAACCCGATAACAGCGCCACCTACCGGGTCCAATTGTGAATCTAAACCATCCAGGGACCCACTCAAACACAAACAAAAAATATCATCAAAATCGGTCAAGCCGTTTAGGAAAAGTTCAGTCACATACACACGTACAGAAGAGTTATATACAGTGTGGTCCATTAAGTGTGCAACAAATGAGACAGTTTTTTATTAGTTGTACAATCGAAAATTATATACGGTCACAAGTTAGTGTATGTTCGATAACCATATCAGATGCCTTTAGAATGGCTTCAAGTCAAACAATATACAGGGCAGGACAAAAATATGAAATTCGTTCAAGAATAAAGTTACCTTACTTTAAAAAATATTGCAAAATGTTATTAAGAAAAATTGTTTAGAATCAAAAGTTATGCTCACATACAAAGTCATGGCCTCCTATTCGAATTTTGATTTTTTCTTTGTAAAATTTTGTATTATCCCCGTATGATACATATTTTTATTATTCTGATTTTATTAAGAGTTTTTTCATATGTAAATTATCATTAGTAAAGCATTTGCCTTGTTAAAAAAAATATTTGCGAAATTCTAAAGTTCTATTAAATATCGTTGCTACAAACGTGCAGTGGACGGTTACCTAAAAAAATATAAATCCAAGTAAATTTTATAAATACGCTTCAAGTTGCTAAAAGTTATTTAAAAGTGATGTGGTTGTGGCTACTTTAAATACATATAAAATCAGAATAATAAAAATATGTATCATACAGGGGTAATACAAAATTTTCCAAAAAAGAATAAAAATTCGAATAGGAGGCCGTGACTTTGTATTTGAGCGTAACTTTTAATTCTAAACAACTTTTCTCAATAAAATTTTGCTATATTTTTTGAAATAAGGTAACTTTATTCTTGAACAAATTTCATATTTTTTGTCCTGCCCTGTATATTGTTTGACTTGAAGCCATTCTAAGGGCATCTAATATGGTTATCAAACATGCACTAACTTTTGGCGGTATTTAAATTTCGATTGTACAACTAATAAAAAAAATTCCCATTTGTTGCACACTTAATGGACCACACTGTATATAAAAACTATCGGGCCCGGCAAACGTTGTTCTGCCCAAAAATAATTTGTCTCTAAAACCCCGTTTCAGCACTATAAAGTTTTAATTTTGTCATGTCCATCGTTTGGACTTAAAAATAAATGTAATTTTCGCAATCAACGTCCCAAAAAACCTCAATAACGACACCCATATCGATTTTAAGGCTTATTTGCCCCATTTCACTCCCTAAGGGGTAGCGGACCCGACAGACATTGTCCTGCCCGAACGTTGGTTTGCCTGCTATTAGCGGGTTCAGCAAACGTTTTTTTGATATTCAAATTTTCTTTTTTTATTTTAAAAAATATTGGGGGGTGGTGGGGGCGTGAAATTTTGGGGTTATATGTTTTGATATGCGAGAAATATTTTTAAAAAATTAAAAATTCTTCAAAATTTTTTTTTAAATCCTAGAACCCGATTGCAACGCCACCTACCGGGTCCAATTGTAAATCTAAACCATCCAGGGACCCACTCAAACACACACAAAAAATTTCATAAAAATCGGTCAAGCCGTTTAGGAGGAGTTCAGTCACATACACACCTACAGAAGAATTATATATATAAAGATGTTCATTTTAAAAAATATTGGGGGACGGTGGGGGAGTAAAATTTTGGGGGACCCGACAGACGTTGTCCTGCCCGAACGTTGGTTTGCCTGCTATTAGCTGGTTCATAAAAGTTTTTTTCGATTTTTCGATTCTTTTTATTTTAAAAAATATTGGGGGGGGGGGTAAAATTTTGGGGTTATATGTTCTCATATGCGAGAAATCTTTAAAAAAAATAAAAAACAATTCGTCAAAATTTTTTTAAAAAAATTCATAGAACCCGATTGCAGCTCCACCTACCGGGTCCAATTGTGAATCTAAACCATCCAGGGACCCACTCAAACACACACACAAAATTTCATCAAAATCGGTCCAGCCGTTTAGAAGGAGTTCAGTTACATACACACGTACAGAAGAATTATATACAGTGAATTTATTTTAATGGTTAACATAGCAGTTTCGTTTCTATGCCTGCATTTAATCGTACAGATCACTTCCATAGTTACAGATGAAATCAATAGATTAGAGCGTTTATTTTACGAGCTAACATACGAATTTGAATTAGGTACTTGCTAATAAGAAACTTTAATTTTGTTACCGGAATGTAGGTATGCAACTAAAAAGTAGATACGTAGGAACAACTTGTGTGTTGTATTTTTTCTTCAGTGGTATACATTAGGATAACTTTTAATTGTCGTTTTGACAAGTAATAATTCCTATGTTAACTCGTAAAATACACGCTCTAATCGATTGGTCTCATTTGTAACTATGGAAATGACCTGTATAATTAAATGGTGGCATAGAAACGGAAAAGCTTATGTTAACTATTAAAATAAATTCCCTGTATATAAAGATTAGACATCGTAAAAGCATGTAAAAGTGGTAAAAGTCTAAAAATGTAATATTCTCTTTGTAATTTTCGGTTGATTGGTTTCTCGAATTTCTATGCACCCTTATAATAGGATTATTGTAATCTTCCCATGCCAGCCGTAAGCGTTCGGAATATCAACAGCGCCAACTTATGGTGGCGGTAAAACTATGAACTACTGGGCCCGATTTAGGAACATTTTGTAATTACAAACGTGAATATTATTGCCTTTACTTAATGTTGTAAATGAACCAGATATGGTCTACAACATTAGTGGCATAGTAGGTCACCATTTCTTTAAACAATATTAGCGTTACTCGTATGATTCAATAGCCACGGACTCAATTAGATTATTGCTTCTACTATCTTTAAAACATAATTTAAACAAAATCTTTTATGCAATCGTGGTAACTCATTCTGTTGTACTTCTAAGCGCATATAGTTTTTTGAAATCGGATACGAAATAAACTTGTACAATTCGCAGGGAGTGTCAGAAGTGTATATTTTACCTGTTTTTTTGAAATAAATTTCTTATTACTACTTTTTTTTTAAATAAAATATGCTAGCGATTTTCTTTGTTAAAATATGAATCGTTTGATATATAACAAAGTGTAATTAGTGCATTTTATAACAGTTTGGTTTTGTGAAACATTTTCAACAAGACCGCTGGAAATAAAACTAATGTCAACAGCAAGCTTTAGAGACAACAATCGTTACAATTTTCAATCACGATATCAGCGTATAATATAAACTTAGGTACTGTAACAACAACAGTGATAACAGTGAATGAATTCTAAAGCTTGCTGTTGACACTAGTTTCATTATCCATGGCCAACCCTTATGTAATTTCTTTTTGTACACACCGTACATGTAAGGGACTTGCAGTTTTGCGACAGTAATTTTGGTGAATTTGAATGTTGTATGCTTTAATCGTTTTTTCGTGAAAACATGGTTTTTTGCATTTAATCGCATTGTCTGCGAAACGTGCATGACAGTAACACAAACGAGGTTGCTTTGAATGCGTTGACGCAGTGCCGCAAGCATTGCGAAATATCAACTGTTGGAAAAAATTGATATTTATGCATTAAGAGAGATATGAATATGTTTTTTTCCCTGAGGTTGACATGTGTTACGGACCGAGGGCCTCTGGCCCGAGGTCTGTAAGTAAACCGAAGGTAAAGAACATGAATATCTTCCGTGGTGCATACAATATTTTATCTACTAGCATATTCGTAAAAATAGTATGAAATTTCAAAATGTCATAATGACATTTAAAATTAGAATATGTATACTCCATTTACTTGACATCTGCACTGTCAAACTGACATTATGTTGGCACCACTGCTGTTTTTCACATTTTAACAATTAAACTACTGTACAGTCTAATAAAAAGCACATTATTTTTGAGGTATAGTCAAGAATTTCTTTTTAATTTGACACTGACAGTGCAGATGTCAAGTAAATGGAGTATAAGTAACATCAAGGATTGCCTCATTGTATGGTTGCTAAGACGTTAATTGTAGTTGCATTGTTACCATGAGTTTCCGGGAGAAATAATTTGACAAGTCCCTTGGGAGTTATGAGTAGCTTTTCATATTTTGTTTCTATGACGAAAATGTACAATATCATGTTGCTAGTAGATAAATATTATTTTTACACTTCCGGGACTAAAGTTGATACTTTAGTCCCCGGGACTAAAGTAGCTCATTTAATCCCTAGGGACTAAAGTAAAAATGATACCGTAACTATGGTAAATTTATGTACACACGAGGTTAGTAGGTTAGGTTTTGTTTGGCATTTGACACACACTGACGCAAAACTTAACCTGCAAATCTCGAATTTGACATATACTGACAATACACTTCAGTACTGCCAACTGATTCAGACTATCCAGGACCTGCTGCAATTCAGTTAATAATAAATTTTAATTGTCAGTTTCCAAACTGACAGATTCCAAATTTTGGAAATGTTGGTGATAATGTTCCCAAAAGTACAAAAAATAGCGTGATAAGAATCTAGTTTAGCGACCAACTCCGATTGAAATGTGCTATACACCATTCGACGCGTCTCGTCGAGTTGAACAATATTGCTGCTGAGGACATTCGGGGCAGACCAATGCTTACTAAGATACAGCACCATAGTTTTTTTTTAATAAAATTTTCTTCGTGGAAAACGCCCTGGGGCTTTTGGCGGGGCGCCGCGCAGCGTACCTCACCGAAGGCTAATAACAAGTTACACTGCCCACCACCTAACCTAACCTTACCTGACATAACTTAACCTAACCTAATCTAGTTTAGCGACCAACTCCGATTGACATGTGCTATACACCATTCGACGCGTCTCGTCCAGCTGAACAATATTATTGCTGGGAACATTCGGGGCAGACCAATGGTTACTGAGATCAGCACTATAAAGTTTTTTTTTATTATTTTTTTCCTGGAAAGCACTCTGAGGCCTTCGGCGGGGCGCCGCGCAGTGTACCTCATTGAAGGCTAATAACAAGTCACACTGCGCGCCACCTAACCTAACCTAACCTAACCTTACCTAACCTTACCTAACCTAACCTAACCTAACCTCTCCTAACCTAACCTTACCTTACCTAACCTAACCTAACCTAACCTTACCTATCCTAACCTAACCTAACCTAACCTTACCTAACCTAACCTAACCTAACCTAACCTAACCTTACCTAACCTAACCTAACCTAAACCAATGGTTACTGAGATACAGCACTATACAGTTTTTTTAAAAACGCCCCCCAGCCATAAGCAAAATATATACGAAAATAAGGGACCATCCGACTTAAAATTAATTGCAAAGCGTGACAAAAATTTTTCTTTGTGGAAAACACTCTGAGGCCCTCGAAGGAGCGCCGCGCAGCGTACCTCACCAAAGACTAATAACAAGTCACACTGCGCGCCACCTAACCTAACCTTACCTAACCTAACCTAACCTTACCTAACCTAACCTAACCTATCCTAACCCAACCTAACCTAACCGAACCTAACCTAACCTTACCTAACCTAACCTAACGTAACATTACCTAACCTAACCTAACCTTACCTGACCTAACCTAACCTAACCTTACCTAACCTAACCTAACCTAACGTTACCTACCCTAACCTAACCTAACCTAACCTAACATAACCTTACCTAAAACTAACCTAACATAACCTAACCTAACGTAACCTTACCTAACCTAACCTTTTTTTTTGTTTAATGGATGTGGAAATCTTTAAAAAGACACCGCTACTTTCTGTAGCGGTAGTGTGAGGTTGGACTTGGGATGTCCGACTCACCAAAACCACACCCTTAGCAGTGTGACGTGTGACCTCTTCCCCCTGAGCTTCTGTCTAACGATCTTATAGGCCAGTCCCCACGGGTCTTCCTCTATTTGTGCGAGGAGCTCGTTCCAGGAGCGGCGCTTGCTCTCCTTGATCTCTATGGAGAGCCTCTTTTTGGCTTGGCGGTAACTTTCCTCCTCATCTTCTGATGGAAGTTTCCGTCTTCTGAGTCTTTGGGCCGTCCTCCTGCACCGGTTGGCTTCGGCGCGCAGGTCCGCTATCTCCGGGTTCCACCAGTGGACCGGCCTGCGGGGGCTGCTCTTTCCCCTCCTCGGCATCCCCGCGTCGCACGCCGCCGTTATCGCGCATACCAGCCCTTCCGCGCCTCTCTCCTTCCTAACCTCCTCGTGGAGAGCTGCTCAGAAGAGCCTCATCCTTCCGACGACGAGCGATTTGCCTGCTGATTTTCAAGCAGGTCGAAGGAGATGTATCGATGGTCGCTCATTATGTCTTCCTCCAGCACCCGCCAGTTGTCGATGCGGGGTGCGATCGCCGGGCTGGCAAAGGTGAGGTCCAGAATGGAGCTGGTCCCCCCTCTCACAAACGTCGGTGTTGTTCCCTCGTTGCACAGTACCAGTGCGAGGTGTGAGAACGCCGACATTAGCGCCTCTCCTCTTGGGCACTTCTCGAGGGCACCCCATTCTGGAGACTTACAGTTGAAGTCTCCGCCCACGATGGCCAACTGCCTTTCGAAGGTCCGCAGCTTGTCGTTTGGGGAGAAGTAGCAGCTGTAGATGGCTACTCCTCCCGTCCTGATCCAGACGAACTCCGCGCCCCCTCCTGCGCCCTCGATAGTGCGGGCTGCTGGCAGGTAGATGGCGGCCCTACCAGCGGTGTCCTCAAACCAGTCGTGTCTTTTTCCTTGGTTCGGTTCCGATACCAGGGCGACGTCGATTTTCCTCTGTTGCATCGTCGCCATGAGGAGTTCCTGAGCCGCGCGGGCCGTGTGGAGGTTCGCCTGGATAAACCTGGTCCCTCTCTTCGCCGGAGTTCCTAGTCTCCCGGGACGCGTCATATCCGCCGGAAAACCGTGCCACTCGGTGTGGTGAACGGTCCCGGTCTTCCCTGCTGCTTCGGTGGCGACATGTATGCCGCTATCTCAGCGCGCTCTTTCTGTAACCCCTGTCTCCACTGCGTTCTGATGTGGTTGGCGAAAGTGATTAGCTCTTTGCCGGGGTCGGTTCCCAGGGGACAGAACGCTTCGATGTATTTGGCGTATAGCTTTAACATCGTCTCCCTATCCCTCGGGAGCCCTTTCCGAGCCAGCGAGACCGACAGCATCGCCGCAGTCTTACCCCCAAATGTGGCGATGCTGTCGGCCTCGCTGGCTCGGGAAGGGCTCCCGAGGGATAGGGAGACGATGTTAAAGCTATACGCCAAATACATCGAAGCGTTCTGTCCCCTGGGAACCGACCCCGGCAAAGAGCTAATCACTTTCGCCAACCACATCAGAACGCAGTGGAGACAGGGGTTACAGAAAGAGCGCGCTGAGATAGCGGCATACATGTCGCCACCGAAGCAGCAGGGAAGACCGGGACCGTTCACCACACCGAGTGGCACGGTTTTCCGGCGGATATGACGCGTCCCGGGAGACTAGGAACTCCGGCGAAGAGAGGGACCAGGTTTATCCAGGCGAACCTCCACACGGCCCGCGCGGCTCAGGAACTCCTCATGGCGACGATGCAACAGAGGAAAATCGACGTCGCCCTGGTATCGGAACCGAACCAAGGAAAAAGACACGACTGGTTTGAGGACACCGCTGGTAGGGCCGCCATCTACCTGCCAGCAGCCCGCACTATCGAGGGCGCAGGAGGGGGCGCGGAGGTCGTCTGGATCAGGACGGGAGGAGTAGCCATCTACAGCTGCTACTTCTCCCCAAACGACAAGCTGCGGACCTTCGAAAGGCAGTTGGCCATCGTGGGCGGAGACTTCAACTGTAAGTCTCCAGAATGGGGTGCCCTCGAGAAGTGCCCAAGAGGAGAGGCGCTAATGTCGGCGTTCTCACACCTCGCACTGGTACTGTGCAACGAGGGAACAACACCGACGTTTGTGAGAGGGGGGACCAGCTCCATTCTGGACCTCACCTTTGCCAGCCCGGCGATCGCACCCCGCATCGACAACTGGCGGGTGCTGGAGGAAGACATAATGAGCGACCATCGATACATCTCCTTCGACCTGCTTGAAAATCAGCAGGCAAATCGCTCGTCGTCGGAAGGATGAGGCTCTTCTGAGCAGCTCTCCACGAGGAGGTTAGGAAGGAGAGAGGCGCGGAAGGGCTGGTATGCGCGATAACGGCGGCGTGCGACGCGGGGATGCCGAGGAGGGGAAAGAGCAGCCCCCGCAGGCCGGTCCACTGGTGGAACCCGGAGATAGCGGACCTGCGCGCCGAAGCCAACCGGTGCAGGAGGACGGCCCAAAGACTCAGAAGACGGAAACTTCCATCAGAAGATGAGGAGGAAAGTTACCGCCAAGCCAAAAAGAGGCTCTCCATAGAGATCAAGGAGAGCAAGCGCCGCTCCTGGAACGAGCTCCTCGCACAAATAGAGGAAGACCCGTGGGGACTGGCCTATAAGATCGTTAGACAGAAGCTCAGGGGGAAGAGGTCACAGGTCACACTGCTAAGGGTGTGGTTTTGGTGAGTCGGACATCCCAAGTCCAACCTCACACTACCGCTACAGAAAGTAGCGGTGTCTTTTTAAAGATTTCCACATCCATTAAACAAAAAAAAAGGTTAGGTTAGGTAAGGTTACGTTAGGTTAGGTTATGTTAGGTTAGTTTTAGGTAAGGTTATGTTAGGTTAGGTTAGGGTAGGTAACGTTAGGTTAGGTTAGGTTAGGTTAGGTTAGGTAAGGTTAGGTTAGGTTAGGTCAGGTAAGGTTAGGTTAGGTTAGGTAATGTTACGTTAGGTTAGGTTAGGTTAGGTAAGGTTAGGTTAGGTTCGGTTAGGTTAGGTTGGGTTAGGATAGGTTAGGTTAGGTTAGGTAAGGTTAGGTTAGGTTAGGTTAGGTAAGGTTAGGTTAGGTGGCGCGCAGTGTGACTTGTTATTAGTCTTTGGTGAGGTACGCTGCGCGGCGCTCCTTCGAGGGCCTCAGAGTGTTTTCCACAAAGAAAAATTTTTGTCACGCTTCGCAATTAATTTTAAGTCGGATGGTCCCTTATTTTCGTATATATTTTGCTTATGGCTGGGGGGCGTTTGTATAGTGCTGTATCTCAGTAACCATTGGTTTAGGTTAGGTTAGGTTAGGTAAGGTTAGGTTAGGTTAGGTTAGGTTAGGTTAGGTAAGGTTAGGTTAGGTTAGGTTAGGATAGGTAAGGTTAGGTTAGGTTAGGTTAGGTAAGGTAAGGTTAGGTTAGGAGAGGTTAGGTTAGGTTAGGTTAGGTAAGGTTAGGTAAGGTTAGGTTAGGTTAGGTTAGGTGGCGCGCAGTGTGACTTGTTATTAGCCTTCAATGAGGTACACTGCGCGGCGCCCCGCCGAAGGCCTCAGAGTGCTTTCCACGAAAAAAATAATAAAAAAACTTTATAGTGCTGATCTCAGTAACCATTGGTCTGCCCCGAATGTTCCCAGCAATAATATTGTTCAGCTGGACGAGACGCGTCGAATGGTGTATAGCACATGTCAATCGGAGTTGGTCGCTAAACTAGATTAGGTTAGGTTAAGTTATGTCAGGTAAGGTTAGGTTAGGTGGTGGGCAGTGTAACTTGTTATTAGCCTTCGGTGAGGTACGCTGCGCGGCGCCCCGCCAAAAGCCCCAGGGCGTTTTCCACGAAGAAAATTTTATTAAAAAAAAACTATGGTGCTGTATCTTAGTAAGCATTGGTCTGCCCCGAATGTCCCCAGCAGCAATATTGTTCAGCTCGACGAGACGCGTCGAATGGTGTATAGCACATTTCAATCGGAGTTGGTCGCTAAACTAGATTCTTATCACGCTATTTTTTGCACTTTTGGGAACATTATCACCAACATTTCCAAAATTTGGAATCTGTCAATTTGGAAACTGACAATTAAAATTTATTAATAACTGAATTGCAGCAGGTCCTGGATAGTCTGAATCAGTTGGCAGTACTGAAGTGTATTGTCAGTATATGTCAAATTCGAGTTTTGCAGGTTAAGTTTTGCGTCAGTGTGTGTCAAATGCCAAACAAAACCTAACCTACTAACCTCGTGTGTACATAAATTTACCATAGTTACGGTATCATTTTTACTTTAGTCCCTAGGGATTAAATGAGCTACTTTAGTCCCGGGGACTAAAGTATCAACTTTAGTCCCGGAAGTGTAAAAATAATATTTATCTACTAGCAACATGATATTGTACATTTTCGTCATAGAAACAAAATATGAAAAGCTACTCATAACTCCCAAGGGACTTGTCAAATTATTTCTCCCGGAAACTCATGGTAACAATGCAACTACAATTAACGTCTTAGCAACCATACAATGAGGCAATCCTTGATGTTACTTATACTCCATTTACTTGACATCTGCACTGTCAGTGTCAAATTAAAAAAAAATTCTTGACTATACCTCAAAAATAATGTGCTTTTTATTAGACTGTACAGTAGTTTAATTGTTAAAATGTGAACAGAGTTGCCTGAGAGGCTGTGTCAGGACTCCGTTACTTTGCGCTGATTCTATCCCTAATTTTAAGCGCGTAGATGAGACTGCATCTACGCTTTAAGCCAGCTTAGTCAATGGCACTTAAAGGGACGACAGTAATTCACTCCTGAGATGCAGCCTCACATCTCGACAGTATTATGGCTTGGTATAGGAGTGGCGACGTAGTGAATGAATCAAACATTAAATGCAGATTGATTTTTATTATGAAAATAGACTAGTATTTATACAAAACTAAAAATGCTTAACGCAGTAACAATATCAAAGTTCATATATACAGTTTACTAGGCCAGAGTGTTTAAATTACAAAACAGCAGATAAGCAATTTGTGCAGTTTTTATTTCCTGCTAGAGCGAAGGTCGCCCGTTGAACTTACTACTGTAGGTCGGTATTGTGCATGGAGTGCAGAATTGCATTTTCCTGGTCTTTAACTCGTATGATTGCGTAATAACACTGGCTTTTAAATTACGAATAATGTTTCGTAAATTTGAACTGAAATATATAGTTTTTAATCTAATTTAAACATATTAAATTTAGTAATTGGTGATTGCAACATTAAATTTTTCTTGCTAATAAATGGGAATTGCATTTAAAAAACATGCAACTGGATTTCGTAAATTTTAGAAAATAAAATTTATGTGTGTTTAAATCAAGTTTAAACATATTGCCAATTTTAGGCCGAAGAAAAAGAAAAGGAAAACTATATTGTTTCTTCCACATTAAGGGTTTTTAAAGGATATTCTTCTACGGCTGACTGGCGTTGTTTGGATTGATGCTTCCTTCGGTTGATCCTTTTCCGAATGTAGTAGAAAGCTCCTATTAGAGCGGCGGCTCCCAATATGCTGCCGGTGATCCCGCTGGATAGATAGGAATGATGGCGGATGGTTTTCCATGTCACGTCTTTTAGACGCTGTTGATTATTCCTCTGGATAGTAGCGACGTCGGATGGCTCTCCATGCTACTTCCTTCAGATGATGTTGCAGGTCTAACCGAGAGGGTTGTAAATCCTCGAAGTGGTTTGGTTGCTGCAACACTGGCTCCTTTGCTATTTCTGTAAAAGAGCTTTTGTGTTATTGTGTCGTTGACTATGTTACCAATTGGTTTGGAACATCCTGCCAACGTCCATCGGCTGCCTCTTCCTTTGGAGACGAACATTATATGAGTGAATACGATAATTAATATCACTCTTGCCGAGGTTAGCTGTTTTAGAGGATGCCGCATCGGTATTCCACATTGCGTGTTTTCGGTAAATTCCCTCGCAGACTTTAATAAGCCGTCTTCTTGATACCATCTTCTACGAGGGGCTAAGTGCTTAGCATTGTGTTTATTGTTTTCTGAACTTGTTGCTGTTAGTTCTTGAATCCACCTTCTATTAGGCGTAGAATATTTGGTTTCGGATTTTTCATTTTCTGAATTCCTGGCTGCTGCCATTTCTAGGTTCCACCCTACACCGGGTGCTAAGTATTTAGCAAACTCGGAGGTTTGCTCGCTTGCTGCATTTCTTGATGCCATTTCTTGATGCCACCCTCCACTAGGTGCTAATTGTTTATTGAACTCGGAGGGTTTCTCGATTGCTGCAGTTCCTGCTGCAACTTCTTGACTCCATCCATCGCTAGGTGCGAAGTGTTTGGTGTCGGATTTTTCTTTTCCTGCATCCCCTGCCGACAAGTCTTGGTGCTGCTTTCCACCGGGTGTCAAGTTTTTAATGGAGTCGGAGGGTTTTCCATTTTCTGCAGTTATTGCTGTAACTTCTGGGCTCCGTCCATTACCAAGTGTCAAGTTTTTAGTGGGCTCGGAGGTGTTGTTGTTAGCAGCAGTTATTGCTGCAGCTTCTTGGCTCCATCCATCGCTAGGAGCTGCTGTCGAAGCATCTGGAGGAGTTCCAACGATTTTTTCGTGGCCTGCAATTTCTGGACTGCATCCACTGCTTGGAGCTGCTGTAGGAGTTTCAACGATTTGTTCGTGGCCTTCAATTTCCTTTCTTTTCTGTCCATCGACTTTGTGAATGGGAACTCTCTGAATGGGAACTTCGTGGATGCGGACTTCATGAACGAGGATTTCGTGAGTGAGGACTTCGGAGGTTCCATGCACTTGGTGATTTTCTTGTGGATGAGAAGATGCTACCTTTTCATGTTCGAGGATAGCTGAACGTTGAACTTCCGTATTCTTTATATCGGCAGCTGCTATCGCTTGTTCTTCCGCTGTAGAATTGGTTGTTGATATTTTCTCCACCGGCTGGATTGTTAATCCTGGGATGGATCCATTTGATGCGGGATGAATCTCTTTGACTGTCTCAATAATTTTTTCCTTGCATACCTGATCTTCTTCGGAAAGTTTTCTTTGTGTGGGCACTTCTTCTATGTCCCAGAATTTCTGCAACTGATATTCTTCTCCAATTTTGGCAACCATGGTGTTGACTTTAATGCTGTCGTTATGCTGTCTTCAATGGTTCCAGATAATACCCAACCCAGTTTGGTATTTTGTCCCAAGATGCCGTCCTTTGTTTTAGTGATTCCTTCTAGAATTATTTTTGAATATTCTTCGGCTCCTAGAATTATGTCTATGGGGCCAGGTTGGTTGAAGGTTGGATCGGCGATGAAGATATTGCTCCAGGAATTGATATTTATGTTTGGGATAGGGGATGAAGGCATGGCTTTGGTAAGTTTGGGAAGTATTAGTAAATTGACAGGTAGGGAAAAGTTACTTGAAAATCTAGGTGTGATCATATCTGGGATTTTCCATTTGGCAATTTTTGGCTCGCTGTTCCCAATTCCTGTGATTTCAGCTCGAACCTTGGTCCTGGGTAACCCCAATAATTCGGCTGATGCTTCCGTGATAAACGACCCCTAAGACCCGGGATCTATTAATACTCGTAGTAGATGAGTCATCCCGGATGCTGCCTTTACTTGAACCATTGCTGTGGCAAGTAGAACTTGGCTCTCCTGTGCGCCTAAATTGGCGGTGATAATGTCCGACTTCGGCTTCTTTTCTGGAGCGTTGGAAGTCTTCATAGCTGCTGCATGAGCTGACGTTCTCATCATTTGGGCAGGGAGCGGCCTTGATGGTGGCTGCGCCTTATGAAGCAGTGTATGATGCGGGAAGCGACAGATCCTACAATTAAAATAGGCACGACATGGTATATTTGAATCGTGCCGCAAGCATCGATAGCACAATCGATTGGTTTTTACTGCTTCTAATTTTTCATGGGTAGGTAGCCTCTGGAATTGACTACAGTTGTCGATGTAATGATCTCCATGGCACAGCTTGCAATTTAGGGATGCGGAAGCGTAATTCTTCTGTGGTCTTTCCTGCGTGGGCTTTCGAGCTCCATCTATGGATTCTAGGGATTGGAACCGCACTTGCAGGAAAGCCATTAAATTTTGGTGATCCTGGACTTCATTTGGACATTGAAGCGACTGTTCATATAATTTGTTGGTTTCAGGATCCCATTTTCGAGCGATAGCTCTGTTAATCCACGGACCCCAACTGTCCGTGGAGATGCCTAAATTTTTGATTGCCTCCACACATTCCTTGATGGAGTCGTGCAATCTTTTTAACCCTTGGGCTGACTCTTTGGAGAGGACCGGCAGATCGAATATGGTATCTAGCAATTTAGTTAAAATAAGGCGATTATTTTGATACCTTTGTTGCAGTCCAGGCGGTGTTGTAGTTTGCTTGGGTAAGAGCTAGATGCTGGATCAGTCGGCTTGGCTCTCTCTTAAGATGCGTCTTTAAATATTGCATCTTGATGACATCGTCCATATTCTGGTTGTCATCTACTAATTTGGTGAACAGGTCCTTGAAAGTGGCCCATTCCTCATAATTTCCCTCGTATATGGGAATTTTGACTTGAGGAAGCGAGATGGCTGCTGCTTGCTCGTTCCTTGTCGGCGCTTGCAACAAAATAATTAAATTTCTATACCTGTCTTCCAACGTAGTACCTATATTCAGGACTAAAGTGCATTTGTTCTGAAGCCATGTCGTTTGACATAACTTCTTCGTCCATTTCGACCACACGATCCCATTTTTCTCTTAATTCCCTTGTAGTGATGGCGGGCCTCCCTAATTCTTGTGTTAGTTCGGCGTCGTCCATCGCTTGCTTAAAATTCTGGATCCGAATCTGCAGTTTTCGGATGCGAACCTTTTGCTCGGGGTTGGCCACCATTTCCTCTTGCGTTCTGCTTGCGGAGGGGTTGGAAATTTCCGTGGCTTTTGAACAGCTCTGCAAGTAACTTTTTGCTTCGCCGTATATGGCTTTAATTTGGTCGTAATACCTTGTTTTAAAATAATTATGAGTTGGAATACTTAGCTGCCCCAATTCTGCATGATTTTTAGTTGCAGTGTTCCAAAGTTCGTCCAGCGTTTTGTTGCGACTGGCGATGTAGGCTTCGTTTTTTCGGCTGGCAGGGTCCTTTTTGCTGTTGGATAATATTTGCTTTATCTTCTGCGCGAGCTCTTCTTGGGCGATAGCTAAGTTGTTGAATTCCTCCATGTTGTTGGCCATTTTCTGGGAACTGGGTGGTTGGCAGATGTTGTTTTCTTCTCGGTGATTGGTGATTGCAACATTAAATTTTTCTTGCTAATAAATGGGAATTGCATTTAAAAAACATGCAACTGGATTTCGTAAATTTTAGAAAATAAAATTTATGTGTGTTTAAATCAAGTTTAAACAGCACCACTAACACAACA
>CALNHX010008251.1:0-62986 GCA_940337035.1 Agriotes lineatus
GTATCTTGGTGGAGGAAAAAAGGTCTCATTATATTTTTTTTCACTATTTAAAAGAAATTGTTGCTTATAGAAATAACGCTTGAAAATAAGAGAACTACTCATTTAATGAAAAGCTCATGCAATATGTATAGTCAAATACAGCAATTACATTTGCCAACTAACCTGACCGACAAGTAACTTTAAATTCTCTTAAACTCTCTGGGCCAATTGAAATATAGGTAGACGCTTCCGTGGTCCTGCGAAAAGAGATGCTAGCTAACGTAAGTACTTTTAGGCGAAACGTTACTTTTAAACAAGTTTGATGCATTTGGAAATGCTCATAACATTTATACAGCTGCGGCTGTTGGTTTACGGCCACCCCAACCCGATACATCACCGCAACTTTAAGATATCGAACGCCGGAACGAAGGGTGGTGTTATTACGTCCTGCGGACTTCGGTATTAATACTAAGTGTTCCGTAAAACTCGCTGAGCTAATGGACCACTGACAAGGGAGCATTCGCTCCTAGTTCACGGTTTTGTAGTCTTAGATCTTGTTATACCGAGGCATTCTTAACCATCCCAGAGCAATAATAATTTGATCAACTGGTTTTAAGCTATGGTGACCAACGCTTTTATAAATTAAAAATCCTGCATTCTACGCCCTATTTTGAAGAAAATCTCTTCAAGCACGTAGTCTATGTAACTTTACCCAATTTTGTGGACAGAAAATAAGTAAAATAATTCATATGAGCAGTTGGTATTCGATCTCTCGTAAAGATACAAGATATCTTTTTAAACAGATTTTAGCAATAATTCCGCTTTGTAATTGGATTATATTGTTAGTATATCAGGAGGGAATAATTAAAGAAAATGCTCAAAATTCTCATCCTGCATCTAGGAGACTACAATTAAAGAAAATGTTCAAAACTGTCATTGTACAACTGAATACCAACTTCGTTCGATAATCTGTTAAATTTCATACAGAATCCCAAGCATTTTGACTCATCTTTGTCTTGTGTTTAACGTTGGTGCACTAATTTTTTAAGTTGGTCATAAAAGTAAAATTCTAAGGGATTCAGATTCGATGATCTCGACGTTCAAGATCGGGGACCAACAACTATAAGTGCATATGACTGTTTTGCTTATTTTAAGCTTAAGTAAGTTCCAATTTTCGTACTACCTGTAATACTAAACAATATAAAGCATTCTCATGTAATTTTGGCTTCAAAAATAACTTTTTATAACGCACGTAAAAATTAGAGATGAATAATAGTGATAAGTTCTTACATATATTGCAGACCAATCCAATTTGATTATTTTTAATCACGTGACTCAGTTTGACAAATCAGACCACACTTGAAGTGAAAACGACCCTAGGGTGATTTTCAATCACTATGGAAACTACCTAACTAAATTTCAGTAGTATCCTATCACAAGTTGGTGGCACTGTAAATCTAAGTCAAATTCGAGGTTAGCAGGTTAGCTTTTCCGTCAGTCTGTGTCAAAACTGACGCAAAAGTTAACCTGATAACCTCAAATTTGACATAGACTGACAGTGCCACCAACATAATATTATTATAATGAAGTGTCAAATTAATTTGTCAGAAAATGGCTAATTTATTTAAGAACTTATCTTTCCGAATTCACCGCGGCCAGTGATAAATCCTTATAATTTTGACAAATAACATCCCTCAAGTGCGTTGCCTTTAAGAAATAACCCTCGGCTTTGCCTCGGGTTATTTCTAGGCAAGCGCTTTCGGGTTATTTGTCAAAATTATTGCGGGTGATTATCACTGCCCTTGGTAAATTATAGCTGAAAATATCTCTACATAGTAATTGAAGTGATCACAAGTATGCATCATCATCATCATCATTGTCAGCACTTATAAACTCCATCTTTGGATATATGCCTCTCCAAGAATTTTCCATCCGCTTCTGTCTAGTGTTTTGCTCATCCAATGTGTTTTAGCAATCTTTTGAATGTCATCTTTCATCTTGTTTTAGGTCTACCTCGATCACGCTTCCCCACTCTTGGCCTCCATTCCGTCACATTTTTTGTCCATCTATCATCAGTTGTTCGCATAAGGTGTCCTGCCCATTGCCACTTCTTTTTAGCTACGTATTCAGCAATGTCTATTACTTTAGTCTTTTTTCTAATTGTTTCATTTTGACTCTGTCTTGTAGCCGAATCCCCAACATGGATCTTTCCATTTTCCTCTGGGTCACCCTTAATTTTTCTATATAACCTTCTGTGAACGTCCACGTTTCGGCCGCATATGTCAAGGTTGGTAAAATGCATTGGTTAAATACTTGTGTCTTTAGATGTTGTGGAAAATTTGATTTAAATACCTGCCTAAGGTTGCCGTATGCGGCCCATCCTAGTCTTATCCTTCTTAATACCTCATCATGTTGGCAATTTTTTGTGAATGATATTTTCTGCCCCAGGTATATATATTCCTCAGCTATTTCGATAACCTCGCCGTTTTCTAGTTGTATTGGTGTAGCTATTCCCGTGTTACTCATAATTTTAGTTTTTGGTATATTCATGTTAAGTCCACATTGCTGAGCTGCTGTTTTTAACTCAGTGACTAGTTTGTGTAGGTCTTCCATGCATTCTGCGATCAGTACTATATCATCAGCGAAGCGGAGGTTATTTAAGTATTTACCGTTTATATTAACGCCTATGTTGTTCCATTCTAGGGATTTAAATATATCTTCCAGGGCTGTAGTAAAGAGCTTCGGAGAGATGGTGTCACCTTGCCGTATACCTCTTTTTACTACTATTGGTTGAGTTCCTTCGAAAACTTGTACAGTAATTTTTGCGTCGTCATATAGAGCCCTTATAAGCTCTATGTATCTATGATCGATCCGACATCGTCTTAGTGCATTTATTAGAGCCCACTTCTCGATGGTATCGAACGGTTTTTCAAAATCAATGAACGCTAGAAAGATAGGTTGGTTGTATTCTAGGGTTGTTGGCTTATGCGAAACGAGAAGACGAGGAGAGGAACTAATTAAATTGAAATCGGGAAACTTACTGTACTATAAGGGAGAAGAAGATGTGAGCTATGGAGGAGTGGGTTTCTTAATACACCAAAAATGGACGAATAATGTAATCACTACAGCTGCAATATCGTGCAGAGTCGCTTACATTATAATTAAAATATCTAAGCGTTACAACTTGAAAATCGTACAAACATATGCTCCTACAAGTACACATCCAGACAATGAAGTCGAAGAATTTTATGACGATATACGAAAAGCTATAGAAGAAAACAAAACGAAATATGATATGATAATAGGGGATTTTAATGCGAAGGTCGGGAAAAAACAGGAAGGAGAAAATTCTTTAGGACCCGGCGGAGTTGGAGAACGCAACGATAGAGGCCATATACTAGTGAATTTCGCAGAAGAACAACAGTTGAAAATAATGAATACCTTTTATAAGAAGAAAATGCAACGTAAATGGACCTGGCAGAGCCCAGATGGTAGAACAAACAACGAAATTGACTTTATCATAACAAATAATAAAGACATAATAAAAGATGTAACTGCCTTAAACTGCATACATATGAGTGATCATAGGCCTTTGAGATCTAACCTAAAACTTAATACAAAAACCGAAAGGACAAAACTAATGAAAAAGAAAACCCACAAAATTGACGCAAATCAGCTAGAGACACTTAAAGAATCGCTAGAAGGTAATATGAAAAAAAACATTAACGGAAGATCCAAGCAACATGGCAGATATCGATGAACTCAATAAATATATTACCGAAAGTATACACCAAGCTGCCAACATGACAATGAAAAAAGGAAATACGAAACAGAAAAGAAGCAAAATATCTGAAAACACAAAACAACTAATAATGAACAGGAACAAGCAAAAACATATGTTATCTAAAGAAGTAGTAAAACAAGCAAATAAAGAAATAAGGAAAGCCGTGAGAAAAGACGTAGCTCAGTATAATGAAAACATAGTAAGACAAGTTATCGAAGAGAATAGAGGCCCTAAAGTATTCAGAAGAAGAATATCCCAGGGAAATAAAGAAATGGTTACACTTGCAGATGAAATGGAAATAGATTAAGCACTCGCGAAAAGACACTAGATTATATACAGCGATTTTATATGGAACTATACACTTCGAAATACAATGAACCTTCTCGCGTCCGAACAGATAAAAGAGCTATATTAACAAAACATTATACAGAAGATCTCCCACCAATAAGCAAATACGAGATAAAACTTGCTTTGAAGCAAATGAAAAACCATAAAGCCGAAGGACCAGACGGATTATTGATAGAATACATAAAATTGGGAGGTAGGAAATTGTTAGTTTATTTAGAAAAATTATTTAATAAGTGCATTGACAACGGCAAAATACCAGAAACATGGAAAACTGCCAAAACAATCCTTATATATAAGAAAGGAAATAGAGAGGACCTAAGAAATTATCGACCAATTTCACTACTGTCCCACTTATACAAATTATTGACAAAGATTATCACAAATCGTATAACAAATAGACTCGACGCATTTCAATCAAATGAACAAGCAGGTTTTAGGAAAGGGTACAGTACCACTGACCACATACACACATTGCGCCAGATAATAGAGAAAACCCTAGAATACAACCACAAGTATGCACATCCTTGTAAAAACAACAAAATTTAAGTAAGATACTGGAAATCATTTTTCCATGATCCCTATGAATGAAGATAACAAGTAAAATTACATTATATTGTAGAAATGTTTGTTTTTGTTATTTTATATGATTATAAAGATAACGTGCCCAATTAGATAAAGTGACACTTTTACCTTGACAATCAGGACACAAAAGTTGTCACTTCTATTTTATTTATTTTTTTATAAGATTTATTTACTATTAGCAATCTGTTTAAACTACAATAAGCAAAATTGATGTGTGATTATGGTTGACATGAACAGACATGAGAGTTATTAGTATCCACTGAAACTAACACTAAATTTGTGTTTGTCGACTACATAGTAATAGGTCCAGAATATATAACAATAGCTACTACGTAAATCTATGTGGCAAGTCAAGTGGCTTAATTCGACACAGTCTTTAGACATTTTTACTGTTTCAGAGAAGATTAATTGCCAGATAATTACAATGATATTCAAATTTCTTCAGATATCTTTCACCGAACGTCACTATTGTATCTTTCACTTTGTCCACTTTACATCACTCAAAATATCTGCATTTCTGAAAAACTGAGGAGCGTCGTAAAACTGGATTGGAAGTATTCTATGATCTGAATGTTGGTATTAGCCGGTGTATCCCACAGTTGTACCCCATACGTCCATATAGGCTTGAAAGCTACATTATCAACTAGAAGTTTGTTGTGTAGGGATAATTTACATTTTCTCAAAATCACTCAAAATATCTGCATTTCTGAAAAACTGAGGAGCGTCGTAAAACTGGATTGGAAGCATTCTATGATCTGAATGTTGGTATTAGCCGGTGTATCCCACAGTTGTACCCCATACGTACATATAGGCTTGAAAGCTGCATTATCAACTAGAAGTTTGTTGTGTAGGGATAATTTACATTTTCTCAAAATCACTCAAAATATCTGCATTTCTGAAAAACTGAGGAGCATCGTAAAACTGGATTGGAAGCATTCTATGATCTGAATGTTGGTATTAGCCGGTGTATCCCACAGTTGTACCCCATACGTCCATATAGGCTTGAAAGCTACATTATCAACTAGAAGTTTGTTGTGTAGGGATAATTTACATTTTCTCAAAGTCACTCAAAATATCTGCATTTCTGAAAAACTGAGGAGCGTCGTAAAACTGGATTGGAAGCATTCTATGATCTGAATGTTGGTATTAGCCGGTGTATCCCACAGTTGTACCCCATACGTCCATATAGGCTTGAAAGCTACATTATCAACTAGAAGTTTGTTGTGTAGGGATAATTTACATTTTCTCAAAATCACTCAAAATATCTGCATTTCTGAAAAACTGAGGAGCGTCGTAAAACTGGATTGGAAGCATTCTATGATCTGAATGTTGGTATTAGCCGGTGTATCCCACAGTTGTACCCCATACGTACATATAGGTTTGAAAGCTGCATTATCAACTAGAAGTTTGTTGTGTAGGAATAATTTACATTTTCTCAAAATCACTCAAAATATCTGCATTTGAAAAACTAAGGAGCGTCGTAAAACTGGATTGGAAGCATTCTATGATCTGAATGTTGGTATTAGCCGGTGTATCCCACAGTTGTACCCCATACGTCCATATAGGCTTGAAAGCTACGTTATCAACTAGAAGTTTGTTGTGCAGGGATAATTTACATTTTCTCAAAATCACTCAAAATAACTGCATTTCTGAAAAACTGAGGAGCGCCGCAAAACTGGATTGGAAGCATTCTATGATCTGAATGTTGGTATTAGCCGGTGTATCCCACAGTTGTACTCCATACGTCCATATAGGCTTGAAAGCTACATTATCAACTGGAAATGTGTTGTGTAGGGATAATTTACATTTTCTCAAAATCACTCAAAATATCTGCATTTCTGAAAAACTGAAAAGCTTCGCAAAACTGGATTGGAAGCATTATATGATCTGAATGTTGGTATTAGCCGGTGTATCCCACAGTTGTACCCATAGGTCTATATAGGCTTGAAAGCTACATTATAAACTAGAGGGAGCGAGTCTGGGAGCCCGAGTTCGAATCTCGACGACTGCATTTTTTCAGTCAAAAATTGATGTAATTCGCGCGAGGGAAATTCCGTGTAAATCCCTTTACAGATTTTTAGATTAATTATGATAAAGGTGGATTATTGCATGGTCTGTTGCTCGTTACAAACATACATTTTTAATATCAATTTCAGAAATTGAAAATCACCATCATTCTTTTTCCTAAAAGTCTATTCTTCATTTGGATAACATGTTCAAAATCGCAAAGAGAGTAAATCAAACCAGTCTTGCTATATTAACTTTCAAATGCAATTTTTGGCGTTATTTGAAAGCTACATTACAAATCAGATATGACCCCAATGAACGTAGTTCAGATCTTTATATAATGGAAGGTGGCAAAGTATTATATACATCAGAATGATGTGGCGTGGTTAATCATTTTCGATTACTCTGTATAAGCAATTAAACGGGTAACATTAGACTTTAGAGAGCAAAATATTATCAAAGATGCTGCACAAAATGTAGTCAGGCTTCACCTAATGCAAGCTGAACTGGCTTAAAATTATCTTTAAAAAGCAACGAATGTTGAGATCGGTCCAGGTTTTAACACATCCGAGTGAAAAACACGACTACGCTTGCGTGCAATTAAGTTGAAAACTTATAATCATATGTATTACGCCGTATTGAAATATGCATGTAGAAAATTTATATTTTAATATTTACTGTATGACTAAAATGGAAATTCCGATCGCCCTCGGCGGCTAATAATTTATTCTCTGTCTTTTATTGTTGTGTTTATTTAGGGCGGTTTAGTTTCATGCCTGTTTGGGGTCAGTCAATATTATAAATTATGCAGTCAGCATTACAAACATTAAATAAAGACATAATTGGTGTCTTATTAATCTAAATGTCACAACAGAAGTCAAATATTTTTGTAAAAATGACTTACATATCTATTGGTACTTTAGGTACTTCATCGTGTTAGTACTACAACATTCCTATACGGGCAGACCAGAGTCATATCACTTCATACGGCTGTTTCAAAACGTATGATAACACCAATTAAAACTTAAAATTTTATTACAAGAATAGCTTTATTTAAACATGGTCTACACTACACTCGAAAACTTGATACTTATATTCATATCTACTGGTCGGCAATTGAGTGTAAAATAATATTTAATATTAATCTATCTGTAACAGTAGTGGGTTTAAAATGAAATCGATCCGCTGCGAAATAAACATCTAAGATAAACGCTAACTTTAACTATATTGAAAAATTATTAACAAACGAACAGTATGGTCTCATTTTTTCAATACTGTGAATATACAGGCTGTTTCTGAACAATGTGGTATAAATTGGGCTGGACCATGTACAAACGAAAATAAATTGATTTAGCGAAATAACTAAGTGTTAAGTTGTTTTACTAAAGAGGAAAGAAGAGAGCGCCAGTGGTGTGCTCAAGCTATTTATTTCTTTGTTATACGTTAAGAGCAAACGTCTTTCACTTGGGCAGTTACTGGTTGAATAGTTTGTATAATCGTAACATTTAAAATTTGTTAATAAGCAGTAAAATACACTGGAGACAAATTTAAGATATTTTCGATATCAGGCTATTCCGTAAATATTTTTTTATATAGTATGAGGTAATACAATAAGTAAATATAATATTCATTATTATTTTTATCTTGCTAGGATACCTATTCTTTTAAGTTTATTTGCAGAAAATCTCCGATTTGCTAAAATTGATTGGTTATTTTATTCAAAATGCCAGAACGCCATACATAGTTATATCAGATTGCTTATAAATATAATTTCGTTTCGCTGCTCATGCTGTCAGCTTCTTCAAAGTTTTCTAAAGATTAATATTGAAGTCTCGTGCTCTTGTAAATCTTGTACGTTACCGGAACTTGTCATTATTCTGTTTGGTTGTTCAAGCAAAAGTTGCGTATGTTTTTATTTGATTTGCAAAGCTATCTTTTATTAGATCCACACATGACTTGCAAACCCATAAAAATCAGCCATCGCAGAACACTTATCAGGACCAGAGAACCACAGAATAAATTAAGACTCCTTGAACATACTGGCCAGAACATCAAACTACTAGCATTATAGTGATCGGGAAGTAAGTAAGTAAGTAAATAAGTAAGTAAGTAAGTTTTTGCACTTGCGGGACTAAAGTTGGCACTTTAGTCACTTATTTCAGGGACTAAAGTAACTCGTTTAATCTCTAGGGACAGAAGTAATTACTTTAGCCCCTAGGGACTAAAGTAAAAATGTTACCGTATCTATGGTAAATTTATGTACACAGCATTCTTAATAAAATTTGTATTTAAAATTAATCAGTTGGCAGTACTGAAGTGCATTGTCAGTGTATGTCAAATTCGAGGTTAGTAGGTTAGGTTTTGTTTGTCATTTGACACACACTGACACAAAACTTAACCTGCAAATCTATAATTTGACATAGACTGACAATACACTTCAGTACTGCCAACTGATTCAGGTTATCCAGGGTCTGCTGCAATTCAGTTTTTAAAAAATCACTCTGTACACAACATCTATAATATAATTTTCCTTAATGTGTGTTTGTCTGTCTGTGGCACCACATAAAATCTCACGTTCCGGCTTCGCAGATGTTTATATTTGTTTAGGTTTCGTTTTTCTTATCTGAGCGCTCGGTCGGAGCGTGACCTTTCACGTATCCTATTTCACGTGCGCGTAGCGCGCAATTTGCTTGTTCTTAATAAAATTCGTATTTGTCAGTTTCCAAATTGACAGATTTCAAATTTTTCAAATATTTGATGATAATGTTCCCAAAAGTGTAAAAGTAAGTTTATTTAGTATAATATGCTACTACATAGAATCATTATTATTATATCTTAACTTATTTATTATTAATAACATTAATACTAATAGTATTGTTTCACAAAGCTGCTTAAATATTTTTTGTAATACCTACTTGTTAAATATTTCTTTAAGGACTGTTTACTACTGCGTAAGCAACCTCTTTACGGCCCGGCCGTAAAAAGTGTCCGTAAAGACCACGGCCTGCTAAACTGTGTGCCAAACGTCAAAATGACGTTTGTCACACAAATCCAGCAGCAAGCTAGCCTTCAACTCCACATAGAAGAAGGCGCAAAAAACTGCTATAACTCCTGAACATACGCTAAAATAACTTGCTCATTCAGAATCTTAACGTCTTTAGGAATATCTTCATCATTTTCTACAGATGTCATAAGTTACGAGCTGGTTACAACTTAAAACTGCTTACAACCATACACGAAATTGGAAATAACTGACATTTATAAACAACAGTTGCAACGTTCTACGCACTCTCAATCATTCTAAAATGTCATTACACAAACCTAGCGTTTGGATGAAAATAAATTAGAAAAATATAGATATGACCGAATTGTATGTGGGTATTACAAAAACTATTGTACAATACACGTCCGTTAGGGCCTTTACTGCCTCGCCAGTATTATTCGACTCGCTCTTCGAGCTCGTCTCACAAATTCTCTGGCTCGGCAGTAAAGGCTATCCTAACGGACTTCTACTGTAAAATACTATTTTAAAATTATAAATGTTTGTAATTTTTTTTACATCTTGAGGAAGCGAACTATAGACTTTTAGTCCCTTGTAATACAGAGAATTTTGTGTACTCGCTTTATTTAATTTAGGCAGCCTAAACTCAAATCGATTCCTTGTTTTATACTGATGAACGTCAGCATTTAGTATCAAATCATCCGACATATAATTTGGTAATAAATTATTAACAGCTTTGTAAATCAAAACCACTGTATTAAAATAAATACGTTTTTGATACTTAGCCATTGTAACGTATTTAGCATTAACTTAATATTCGTATATTTAGAACATCGTAAAATATTTCGCATCGCTCTGTTTTGTTGTTTTTGCAACCTTTGTAAATCCGATTCGCAACAAAGAAAGAGGATACTTGCACAGTAATTAAAGTGTGGCGCAATAATGGTTTTATAGACTAGAATTTTAGCATTAATACTTAGTTTACTAGCTATTCTTCCCAAAAATCCGATTTTTTAGCAACTTTCTTAATGATAAAATTTATATAACTTCGAAAAGTAAGTCTATTACCTATAATAACTCCTAGATATTTAATTTCAGGCACTTGTTCTATTTCTAGACCGTCTATTTTTACTTTAACAGTTATATTTTCACTATTAATTTTATTTGACACAATTATGCACTTTGTTTTGGCAATATTTAATTTTAGTTTATTGATCTGTCACCACTGTGATATTATCTCAAGATCTGTATTTCATTTGTTGACGGCATCAGTAATATTTTCCGCAGTTACCCAAACTATTGTGTCGTCAGCAAACAAATTTAGCGAGCAGTGTTTGATATTTATTTCCAGATCATTAATGTACAGTAGAAATAGCAATGGACCTAATACAGATCACTGAGGAACCCCAATGTGTTAAGAATTTCCCTCGATTCCTCTTCATTATACACAGTTGTTTAGGTTCGCGAAGATAGATAACTCTCGAACCATTGTCTCTCGATTCCCTGTATTTCATATTTGTCCAGCTTTGTAATTAATTCCTAAAGATTATAAAAAATTCGAACAACTTCAATGGAGAAGGCGGTTACCACCTTAGCAACACTTAGAAAAGTTGCAAAAAAAATCAAAACATAAACAAGTTTCGAGTGAGAAAACATGCAAAATAACAACAAGTCCCCATACAGGATTTACGTGAGCAGCCAACCATAACGACTCAGTATATAGTAGCACGAGACTTCATAAAACTTTAAAAGAAGCTGACAACCTCTAGAACTTTGTGCCTTTACTAATACTTTCATTCGAGCTTTTCTGGTAATTTACTGAATCATCCTTATAGTTTTCATGTTTAATGTAATAATATAATTCAGTCATGCGAGTTTAATCACATATTAGGATCTCAATACGATAATTTTATTGATAGGTACAGTTATATATGCCTAACGGATTATTTTTTTTTTGCAAGTTATACATACTCCTTACACAGGTCATTTGAGAGAAAATCATAGAAAATTTTAGACCATGCTAACATCTGCAATAGCTAATCTTTTCAAATTATAAATCTGATTTGAACATAAAGTTTTTATAAAAAGAATCTCTTTGATAGACTGCAAAAAATCGCAATATCGAAACCATTCAAAATATACACCGAGCAAGTTAATAATTTTTAAATGAAATAATTGACCAACTGTTCTACTACACTATGAGATAATTCAATACACATTTCTCTTGAAACAGTTAGCCGCTTTATAATATCAAAACTCTAAAACGTTTCATGCCGAAAATCGGCAGAAATAAACTTCAGCCTGGTTTGAGCAGCGACGCAGCTGCAGAACATTGATTTTGTGACAATTTGTGTTATTTCATCAAAGCTGCATCGATGCATATCAAATATCAACTTCCACGGTTTAACCGGCTCTCGGAAATTACTCTTCGTAGAAAAATTGCATTTAATTGGGATTTTTGTTTCAACGATACTTTTGTAATACTACTGAACCGGAACGTTGATTCAAGTCAAAGCATATCTAACTGTCTAACCGTAATGAAAATGCTTTAAATAATTTAATTCGCCAGTTATTTGTAGTCATTAAAACATATTTATTATTGCATAGCAATTTACTTATAGTAATAAAGCTATTATCATCCATCGTAAACATTTTTGAAACGAAGTGTTCTGAACTGATATACTTTTCTTATTTTAAGAATTATGTAAGATAATAATAATAAAATAAAGATTTGAAAAATGTACTGAAGCTCCATCATAATGATGCACTTTCTTTCACTCCACAGTTTATCTCGCGTAGAGTTCGATGTGGGGAAATTATTTATTGACTGAGCGAAGGGAGGGCTTTCGAAACGACTTGGCAAAAATTCATTTTCCGGTGTGTACCGTATGTATGTTGCACACATAGCAGCAAAAGTTACGTATAGGATTCAAGAAAATCTACTTATATGTTGTATAAGGCTTCGAAACAATGGCAACAAACTTTGGTTTTACTGCGTTGCAGCTTTCGTTGTCAGGAAGTTAAATTTTGAAAAAAACAAAAAAATGGCTCAAACGATTTTGAGCATTTTCCTCTTATTCATAAGTGATACGCCATAGTTACTATTTACCCAAGAATTCCAGGATCGTAGATATCTGGCGGCTGGTGGTGGGGTACACATTTCATACAGACCACTTTCTATTAAAATGTACGGAGGTATTCTATGAAGATTTAGAACGATGCGATGGTACTAGACTTTGTTTTCACTGCGATGCACCGTTCGATGTGAGGAGACCCAAATGCCTAAATAAGATTCAAAAGAATCTGTAAAGGGCTTTTCCCAGATCTTCCTTCGTGGACATTGTGACGCTAAATAATTTTAAAAATCAAATTAAGTTAACGTTCAAAATATCTTTACGTTTCTAATAAATTAAGTACATTTTCAAATAAAAAAACATTACCGGCGGTGGAATTTGAAGGGCCGGCGGATGCGTATGCAATCTCAACGTTTTGTGAGATATTTCAAGGAGAATGTACTATTTCTACCTGCGCTACGGAGCACTACGTGATTAAGTGCGTCTCGGCTGGCTTAAATAGAACCTATTTATGCGCAAATTGTTACTTTCCTGTATCTCAGTTAAACCAAAAATAAAAATATTACCGGTGATGCGACTCAAATTTAGCGCTTGCGAAAGAGCAGGCCCATTCAATTTCTTTGTCTGGAGGTACTTTACGCTTTCGCTTCCAGAGCTACCGCGACCTTTCGAATCCTGTGTTGAGCTATATTTAACGTTCCGCATTAATTAATTTTTGTATAGTACAGCATTTATTCTATATCTATTGGGTCCCAGTTTTGGCAAGAATAAAGCCTGCGACATGTAAAAATTATTACTTGTATCTAATTCTAAGTTTAATCAAAAATAAACAAAATTTTATTTTTTAAGGTGCTCACCCTATATATATTTACTGATATTTTCTCGGTTTCATGCCAAGTAGATAAATAATGTGTATGCACAATATTGTCTTCTTCTAGCAAATAATTTTTGAGTTATACCGTTAACAGACAAACAGACAGACAGACGGAATACCTGTTTTTCGTCATCTAGTGACCCTGAAACGTGAAAATCTGGAGAAATCTCGGAAAGTAATTTTTTCGCGAATAAAAAAAATTGTCAAAATAATTATCCTCACCATTTTGATCATCTTCACAGACAACATACCTGTCTTATTCATATCTACTCAAAAGTTTTAGGGAGGGAGATTTGGGGGGGGGGGGGAGATTTCATCAGGACGAATTTCTATGTAAATCTACGGAGATGTTTTATAAAGCATTAGAACGCTAGTACCAAACTTTGGCTTTTCTGCGATGCATCGTTCGGTGTGAGGAGGCCTAAATACCCAAAAAATATCACAAAAACGAGAAATTTTCTTTTCCTCAAAAATGACAAAACGATTTTGATCATCTTCACAGACTAAATTTTTCTCTTACTCATAAATGATACCCCATAGTCAGTATCTACCCAAACATTTCAGAGAGGGGATATCTGAGAAGGGAAAGACAAATTTCATGCAGACAAATTTCCATGAAAATCGTACGACACTCATCAACGACTGTTACGGTTCAAAAGTCATTTACAACTATTTAGCTAATTATTTGCCCTAATCTTGGTTAAAACTAACTTTTGCCATATTTTCCTTCGAGTTTAATTTTTCTTACAGCATTACTGAGCATTTAGATCTTCTGAAAGTCACATTCCAATCTAAGTAAACCATATGATAAGAATTACAGGTCTGAGAGCCCCTGGTGTGTAGGCTTCACTTTATGCATATCTGAACCCCCCCCAAGCTTGATTTTGGTTTTATCAGTTTTGGAAACCATTTTGGCATTCGCCATTTTTGTGCTGTTAAAGACAGGTGCTTTGAAAATTCGCGTCTTGGAGACGTAACTTTATTGGATTTATTCAAGCGCATCCTGTGTAGGAAATCGCTTTTGGTGTAATTTTGGATTCCGAGGTGGTCTGGATTAGGCCCCGAGGATGTTATTTGCTGTGATCTCCTAGCCCAGACTTTGTTTGGGGATTTTGCTTTAGCAGCACATGGTCAATCTCCTTGGCGAAACTCAGCCGTGAAGATCTGAAACGGGTATGTGGTTTTTCTAGGTTCGTTCAGTTCGATTCTATTGTTAGTTGTCCTTTCAGCTTTTTCTTTTCCCCGCTGGGAACATATGTACAGTATTGCCGTGTGGCTACGTACCTGCAGTACTCCCTTCGCTTGGCAACGTGCCAGCAGCCCCCTTTCTACTTGGTGGCGAATCGAGCATTGCTCCGCCAGCGGCCAGTCGAGCCTGCGTTACATGACAGGATAGCACCAGCAAACCTCCTGCGACAGCTACTCGGTGGTCACCCACTTTTGACCTCCTCATTGCCCTTTGGCCCCTGCTTGCAGCCACTGCTGCCGAAGTGTAGCCCATCGCAAAGGTCTGTCAGATTACTATATCCGTTTCGAACTCCCGAATCTTCGGCCCAACTGCGTGACGGTGCTGCAATGTGCTCGATAAACTTATGAATGTTTTTAACGTGTATTTTTTAGCGGTAGCTCTTTTGATCGATATTTAGGTCATATGTACGGACTATGTTTTACCGGTATTGTATGGTCTCCGACCTCGGAATAATTTTTGACGGTATTGTAAGTTAGTTGTGCAGTCAAGTGCATGAAAGCATTTTTTTTTACATTTTCAAATGTCACCTATTACTCCGTTGAATAATATCTCTATCTGCGCCCTGTTGTGCAAGAGAAATTATAATGCTCGCGTCACGTCCGTTGTAAATGCAATTTGCCTTGCAATATCGCGAATTCGCCCTTACGGAACCAAAACAAGATCTTGTAGGCCCGTGATTGCGTCGGTATAAATTAATTATTAATTAAACAAAGGCTAAGCCTTGCATACTGGGTGTTCGGTTACATTCAACGTGCAATCTAAATTTAGATTTTAATTTTAATAGCTGTGTCGAAGCCAAGATGCTTTCGAACTTTTGCTAAGTGTTTATTCAGTAGTGCATTTGGCCAAATCTAACACCAATCTTGTATCCTATTTTAATTCTACTAATTTTGTAACAGCTACATACCGTTTATAATTATTTATTTTATGCCCTTATAAATGTAATTGGCAGTTTTGCGGTGAGTTTAGCCTTGTGCTTTGTATGGTATTGATTAAACTGTGATATATGATCTCCCTATTGAGATACTGTGATAAGATTTGGTAGCCGTATATTGAGATATCGTGTGTGTGTATTTTAATTGTGTATTGTATTTCTGTCCTCGAAAATTATACTACCTTGACCTATTCTGCGTTTATGATTTGTGCCTTGCCGTTACTTTTACTTTTTCAGGTTCGGTTAGTGGCGCCTTCCGTAGTGTATCTTTTGTTTAGCAAAGCGCTGGGATACTAGCTACTTGGCGCCCATATTTTATTTTTCAGCTAAAGCTTATCAGTCTTTTGTATTTTACCCACGACCAGCTCCGGCTGAGAAGCCGTTGGCCTTTGCTTGCTTCTTTTAGTCGCCGTAACGGTAACAAGAAGTAAATGGCGCCCCTGACGTGGAGCTTGGTTTCGCTTGACCTAGCTTGATTTCGCATGATTGTCTTGGTAGTATGCCCGTTTGGTAGTGTGACTTCTTGTCTGTTGGTTTTTTTTTTTCTTCTTTAGAAGCCCTCGTTTGTTGTTTCTTCTCTTTTGTTTCGTTTGATTGAATAAGTGATTAGGTTGTGAGTTTAGGCAGTATGATGGGATTATTGCAAGAGTTTTGAGTTGTGCTGATGAGTGGAAGTTTTGGATGCTTCTGATTTTGATTGGTTGCGTGCTTTTGAGGTTTAGTGTGTTTTGCTGATTTGGTATGCTTGAGTTTTTTTTCTCTTGTGCTTCTGTTGTGACGCTTATTTTTTTTTTTGCCTTCTTCTTTTGGAGTGATGATCTTGTTATGGATATGATGGTGATGTGCTTGAGGAAGTTTGCTCTGGTGAATTTTCTAAAGCATCCTCTTGTTGGATTAGCGCGGTTTATCTGATTGGCTATTTTTTTTTTCTTTTGGATTGTGAATGATTATGACATGGGTTCGATGTTGATGTGTTTGGAGAGACTCGCTTTGCGGACTTTTATCTCTCAAACCATCTTCCTTGTTGGTTTGCGTAGCAGTTGATGTGCCTTTTCATTTTTTTTTTCTCCTCTGGATTGATGATCAGAATATTTGGTTAGCATGGATGCTTGTGAATTTTGCCTTAGCGAATTTTTCTCTCAAGTCGTCTCCCTAGTTGGCTTGTGCAGTATATATTTGATGAGTCTGGCTTTTGGTTTTCCTTTGTGTCTTCGTTTGCTTCGGCGTAGGTCGAGCTTAGCTTGTTGGAATATTTTTTTGGATACCCTTTTAGGATTTTGGTGGTGTAGCTGTTGCTGTCTGGTTGCCTTCAGCTACACGTTTCGCGTTTGGTTTTGTGGTGGGATCCATCTCGCTTAGGCGGATTATTTTCCTCAAGTAAGTTTCGTCCTACGTTTGGATATGCTTGGTGATTGAGGACGGTCTCTTTTGCTCCTTTGGAGGTTCGACTTTGTCGGCTTTTTGGGACCCGACTCTTTTGCTAAGCCGCTGTCCATCTTGTTTTCTTTGGTCGTTCTATTTCTATTTTTGTTTCGCGCTTGGGCTTCTATTGCGTTGGGAGGTTGGTTGGGGACTTGAACGGTCGGTTACTTTTCCGTCTGTTCCTTACCTGTAAGGTAGACTGAAACATTCCATCTTGTCGTTTATTCAGGAGTGAGCCACCTTTGAGGTCTCATCTCCGGTGTTCCGCTATCCGGTCACGGAGGATAGTGTTTCAGTGTGCAGTCGGTCCTGGGCTGCCCACTTTTCCTAGACTAGTAGGGTGTAGGGTTATTTTTTTTTGTCATCACAGAGGATGGTTGCCTATGATCGCGGTGCATCCTACGGGGTCCCGCGCCTGGTACCCATTGTCTGTGATGACTTCAAACGTTTTTCGACCTTTTTTCCAATTTTGAAATTTCTGGTAGTTCACTTAATTCCACCCTACGATGACTGACTGACGTGACAACGGACAATCCTTCCTATCCTTCTTCTGTGTCGTCCGCTATCTTCTTTTCTAGAGCTCCTTAATCCCTTACCCCTTTTTTTCACCACTCTCACCTTTCATTTTCCTCTTCTTGGTGGACAGTGTCTCGGTGGGTGTTGTGTAGACTTGGGCCTGGATCGGTTCATCCACCGGCGCGCCTTTACCACCCAGCAGCGACGGATGTTCCGATGTCCTTTTCTGCATGACATTCATGTGGAGAGCTGTTTATTCCTTCACTCCTTTTCTCGACCTTCAATCTTTTAAGACCCTGTGTGATTCCCCTATTTCCTTTCGTCTTCCGACATTAACGTACTTTTTTTGGCTATGTATCCGCTTCTAAATTCGTTGACATTGGCTAGTTCTTTTCGTGTATCTGGAAAAATTTGGAGGTTTCATTATCGTGCATGCATAGGTTCTACGTCGGTAAATTCGGGGAATTTACCTATTTTTAAGTGAGGGGAGAGTTTGTTACGGTTCAAAAGTCATTTACAACTATTTAGCTAATTATTTGCCCTAATCTTGGTTAAAACTAACTTTTGCCATATTTTCCTTCGAGTTTAATTTTTCTTACAGCATTACTGAGCATTTAGATCTTCTGAAAGTCACATTCCAATCTAAGTAAACCATATGATAAGAATTACAGGTCTGAGAGCCCCTGGTGTGTAGGCTTCACTTTATGCATATCTGAACCCCCCCCAAAACTTGATTTTTGGTTTTATCAGTTTTGGAAACCATTTTGGCATTCGCCATTTTTGTGCTGTTAAAGACAGGTGCTTTGAAAATTCGCGTCTTGGAGACGTAACTTTATTGGATTTATTCAAGCGCATCCTGTGTAGGAAATCGCTTTTGGTGTAATTTTGGATTCCGAGGTGGTCTGGATTAGGCCCCGAGGATGTTATTTGCTGTGATCTCCTAGCCCAGACTTTGTTTGGGGATTTTGCTTTAGTAGCACATGGTCAACCTCCTTGGCGAAACTCAGCCGTGAAGATCTGAAACGGGTATGTGGTTTTTCTAGGTTCGTTCAGTTCGATTCTATTGTTAGTTGTCCTTTCAGCTTTTTCTTTTCCCCGCTGGGAACATATGTACAGTATTGCCGTGTGGCTACGTACCTGCAGTACTCCCTTCGCTTGGCAACGTGCCAGCAGCCCCCTTTCTACTTGGTGGCGAATCGAGCATTGCTCCGCCAGCGGCCAGTCGAGCCTGCGTTACATGACAGGATAGCACCAGCAAACCTCCTGCGACAGCTACTCGGTGGTCACCCACTTTTGACCTCCTCATTGCCCTTTGGCCCCTGCTTGCAGCCACTGCTGCCGAAGTGTAGCCCATCGCAAAGGTCTGTCAGATTACTATATCCGTTTCGAACTCCCGAATCTTCGGCCCAACTGCGTGACGGTGCTGCAATGTGCTCGATAAACTTATGAATGTTTTTAACGTGTATTTTTTAGCGGTAGCTCTTTTGATCGATATTTAGGTCATATGTACGGACTATGTTTTACCGGTATTGTATGGTCTCCGACCTCGGAATAATTTTTGACGGTATTGTAAGTTAGTTGTGCAGTCAAGTGCATGAAAGCATTTTTTTTTACATTTTCAAATGTCACCTATTACTCCGTTGAATAATATCTCTATCTGCGCCCTGTTGTGCAAGAGAAATTATAATGCTCGCGTCACGTCCGTTGTAAATGCAATTTGCCTTGCAATATCGCGAATTCGCCCTTACGGAACCAAAACAAGATCTTGTAGGCCCGTGATTGCGTCGGTATAAATTAATTATTAATTAAACAAAGGCTAAGCCTTGCATACTGGGTGTTCGGTTACATTCAACGTGCAATCTAAATTTAGATTTTAATTTTAATAGCTGTGTCGAAGCCAAGATGCTTTCGAACTTTTGCTAAGTGTTTATTCAGTAGTGCATTTGGCCAAATCTAACACCAATCTTGTATCCTATTTTAATTCTACTAATTTTGTAACAGCTACATACCGTTTATAATTATTTATTTTATGCCCTTATAAATGTAATTGGCAGTTTTGCGGTGAGTTTAGCCTTGTGCTTTGTATGGTATTGATTAAACTGTGATATATGATCTCCCTATTGAGATACTGTGATAAGATTTGGTAGCCGTATATTGAGATATCGTGTGTGTGTATTTTAATTGTGTATTGTATTTCTGTCCTCGAAAATTATACTACCTTGACCTATTCTGCGTTTATGATTTGTGCCTTGCCGTTACTTTTACTTTTTCAGGTTCGGTTAGTGGCGCCTTCCGTAGTGTATCTTTTGTTTAGCAAAGCGCTGGGATACTAGCTACTTGGCGCCCATATTTTATTTTTCAGCTAAAGCTTATCAGTCTTTTGTATTTTACCCACGACCAGCTCCGGCTGAGAAGCCGTTGGCCTTTGCTTGCTTCTTTTTAGTCGCCGTAACGGTAACACGACCAATAGAAAAATTATTAGTTCACGAGCCGTATCCAAGACAACAACAAAATTTCTTGGAAATTTTTTGTAGGTAGATCAGCCTAACTTTGAGGGCTTGTATCGTTACGATTTTCTTACCGAATCTGCATTCGAGCATTAATTCATATCCGGAAATTATTTTTCGTGCATTCAACAACGTCCTAATTTGCCCTCGCGTCCCGCTCGGGCAAATTAATACGACGTTGTTGGAACGCACTCAAAAAAATTTCCGGAAAGAATTAATGCTCTTATGAAATTATATGTGAAAATTTGCGGATATGTTCTATGAAGCTTTGGAACAACAATACCAGAGTTTGGCTTCACTACGATGCACTGTTGGGTGTGGGGAGGCCCAAGTACCCCAAAAAATTTAGAAAAAGCGCGAAAATGTTGTTTCTCAAACATGGATCTAAAGGTTTTGATTATTTTCACAGATGACAGTTTCCTTTTTCTCATAAGTGATATCCCATAGTCAGTATTTACCAAAAATTCCTGGAAGGGCAATATCAGTGCTGAGCTTATGGGGCTTGAAAACAGAAGTTGCGCGCGTTCTGTTTATCGCAGAAATACTAGTTTATTTATGTATGGCTTACACATACATTACAATAAAAAAGCAGTGGTTGTATAAAAAACATAGAATAGTAAACAATAATATATTATATACAGTTCAATATTAAGGTTTCTGAACCAATTTATTGCAGCAGGGATCGCATCTACAAAATCATCAGAAGTGCACCGGAAAGCTCTGTGTACGCACTGGAATCTGATGTGCATTACCGTTTGGTTCAGCTCATTGTGGTTATTTTCCACCATCGTAGGCAGTGGTGGATCGCCTGCCCCATTTGTGCAAGGAACTGCTGCAGCTACGATGACCAGTCCAGATCGTATTAGGGGCTGTCCAGGTTTTACGTGGTAAATCGAAGCCTTGCGGTGATTTTCCAATATCCAAGATGTTATGCCAAGCGGCTGGTAGTTGGTTAGTCCATTGGTCTTTTCATACTGTTAGCCCATCAAAGCCCTTCGCATTGAGCTTTACTGCAGAAGCCCAGAATTTAGGTCTTCGAAACGTTGTTTTCAGAATGGAGAGCATTCTTAACAACCTTCTTGTATTCTCTGACGAGGTTACATTGTCGACGGATGTTTGGAGGTTGGATGTTGTTAGTGTAAGTAACCAGTATGTTGTTGGTGTGGACCTGATGGTGGATATAATCCGCATGGTTTGGTTTAGATTGATGTTGATTTTACTGATGTGGGCGATATGTAACCAGACAGATGACCAGTACTTTGCAGTGGAATACACCAGGCTGAGGGCTGGTATTCTTAGTGGAAGATACTGAAATGCATATCAACATAGTTAAAGTATAGTAAATTGTTGGAGAGCTCCCATATAAAACATCACAAAATATTAGTCCGAAACAAAACCTGTTGATTCAGAAAGCCCATTAGTAGGACAATATGGATATTGTGATTCTATTTCATTTAACCTTACTTAATCCATCCTCTTGTATTGTTCAGGGTGGAGCTTGTAATGGACTGTATGAATTTATTTTGGACAAATTACAGGATATGTCTTAGGGGTGCAGGAATTAAAAAGGGTGCAAACCAACGGTCTCGTGCGGTCTCACACGAGATGATGTAGCAAACGACCTGGGGTCCGTTGGGCAGCGTGAACACAGTGAAACAAGATTTCAAGCTGTATTCATTTAATGACTAGATCTTCGTCTGACGATTAGATGAATGTATTAATTCTAGTTGATTTTTCTCCAATGATTCGATGTCATGGTAGACTTCATCGTTGACTCCAAACACTGAGGTTAGTAGTTGCCCTAATAATCCTCGCTTGGTTCTGACATCTTGACTATAAATGCTTCTCATATTCCAGATGATCTGTCGTTGCTGCTCTCTTAGGTGATGATTTAATTCCTTGCAATGGGATTCTGCAGATAATACCAGTGCCTTGTCGCATAAGGTATCCATTTGTTGGATTGTCTTGTTTATATCTTCTTCATCTACTTGGATACTGAAGATGTTCACTGCTACTTCGATCCTGAAGTTTCCCCTCGAGAATTTTGCGTGGCCAAGTTCTTCAATGAATAGGCCAGGTGACGGATACTTTACTGTATACGACCCCTGGATTGCCGAAATTATGGTGCATAACGTAAGTAAGAGTGTTATAGTTTTTGTTACTGTTGACACTCTACTACCCCTGCTTTGCTTTCTTCTTCCTTCCTCTGCCTCCTGTCTTGGTAACGGAACGAGCTTGGTAATAGGACGCTTGAGAATTGTGTCTCCCTTTGTCTTAACGGTTGCAACTCTGACAATGCCATCTGTACCTGGATGCACTTCTGTCACTCTTGCTAAAGGCCATCGATTGGGAGGACTGTTTTCATCCTTTTGTAACACTAGATCCCCTACTTGCAAATTCTCTTCCTTCGAAGTCCATTTCGTTCTGCGTTGTAACCCAGATAGGTATTCCTTAGACCATATTTTCCAAAAGTCGTTTTTCAACTTTTGAAGTAGTTTCCATCTTGTCAGTGTTTCTGAATGTACCTCTAATGGTGGTTCATTTGGTGTTATAAGTTCCTTTCCAATTAGAAAATGGCCAGGGGTCAACGCTACCACATCGTTAGGTGGTACAGGAGGGTCGATAGTCCTTCAAACGTGAGGGTACTGTTCCCTACAATCCTTTTCATGTGATACTTTGTTGACTTCACCGCTGCTTCCCAGATTCCTCCGAAGTGGTGAGCTGCCGGTGGAATAAAGTGCCACTGGATTCCTTCTTGTGTAAGTTTTTCTTGAACGCTAGAGTCTCCTAGAGTTTTGTTGAAGTCCTTCTGCAGAACTCTATTTGCTCCTACAAATGTGGTTCCGTTATCGCTATAGATATGAAGACATGTTCCTCTTCTGGATGTAAATCTTCTGAAGGCTGCCAAAAAGGCGTTTGTTGTTAGATCACTGACAGCCTCCAAATGAACTGCTTTGGTAGCCAAACATACAAAGATGACAATATATCCTTTGTATGACTTATTCCCTCTTCCTTTTGCGGTTCTGATCTGTATCGGCCCTGCATAATCCAGTCCAGTGTGAGAAAATGACAGGGACGACGTTATTCTAGGCTCAGGTAAATTGCCCATGAGTTGCCGCAACGGTTGTCTTCTGACTGCAAAACATTTCATACAGGTGTGAATTTCTTTGCGTATTATTTTCTTCACATTGATGATCCAGAATTTTCTACGGATGTATGCTGCTGTAGCTTGACTTCCGCCATGTAGCAGTTTCTGATGGACGTCTCTCACTATTAGGTGGGCTAGATGACTATTATGGGGAATGAGAATAGGATGTTTCTTATTATATGGCAACATTGAATTTTGAAGTCGTCCTCACACTCTAACACCCGTATTCATAGTCGTTCGCCAGCGGATCGCCGGCGACTCGCCGGAGTTTCGTTATGCATAGTATGTTGGCGGCACTGTACGTCTATGTCAAATTCGAGGTGATCAGGTTAGGTTGTCAGTCAGTTTTGACAGAAACTGACACATAATCTAACCTGCTAACCTCGAATTTGACATAGACGTACAGTGCCACCAACATACTATTCATAACGAAACTCTGGCGAGTCGCCGGCGAGCCGCTGGCGAACGACTATGAATACGGGTGTAAGAGTTCCTTCATCATCGATGAATGGTCGTAATGGTGCCAAGAAACTTTTTGTGTGAACCGAGATGTTTTTCTTCAAGGTTTGAATCTCTGTTGCCCAGCTGCGTGCTTGCACTATACGGATGATTTGAATGAGGCATTTGTTGAGTTCTGCTGCCATAGGGTATTCGGTCGGAAACGGTTGTCTTCTGCATTTTTGAGCAAACCTGTTACAGTATGCAGTGACCCGCAGTAACTTCTGCAGTGACGAATATTTGGATAAGATGTCCAATTCTTCTTTTGATGCGATAAACGCTTGGACTTGGTAAATTTTTGCCTCTTCTGTAGCTGTTATAATAATAATAATATCTCTTTATTGTAGAAATTTTCCTAATATACAACATAATTAACAAAATTACATTTACAGTGTATGGAATATAAACACTATTTAACAAAATTACATAATTGAAATTTAACAGACATCACCTTAAAAATAATATAAATACATAAGTACAATTAATTCAAGTACTATAACATTAAATACTATATAGGTAGGTAAGCATATATGTCTTTACGCCTCTCTAATGTTTTTTAATAATAATCTTCTGAAAATATTTAAAGTTGAGGCGCTTTTTATATTGTTTGGGAGATTATTAAACTCGTTTAGGCCTTTAAAGAAGATGGAGTTCATGCTCCTTTTATAATTTGTTCTTATAATATGAAAATCGTTTCTAACTCTAGTAAAATGTTCATGTACTTCCGTGTTTCTAGTTAGATATTTATTGAAGTATGTAGGTTGGATACCTTTAATTATTTTAAAAATAAAGATCATACTTAAAAAGTAAATTCTGTCATGAACTGATAGCCACTGTAAAGTCGTGAGCATTATCTTAATTGGAGTATACCTATTACACCTTAGTATCACCCTCATTCCTCTGTTTTGTAACTTTTGTAGCTGCGAAATATGATTTTGGTTAAACATATACATTAATGTTGCACAATAATCAAAATGAGGTCTAATAATGCAGTTGTAGCAGGTAACTCGAGCATATAGCGAAAGTGATTGCAAAATTCTACTAAAAAAATATCGTTTTTTTGAGATTTTTGTTATAATATACTCTGCATGTTTAACCATTGTAAGTTTATTATCTATTATCCACCCTAAATACTTCATATGTTCTTCAAATATAATGTCTTCATTATTAATCGAAACTTTCAATAGGTTTACATCTAAATTTGTATGTTTAAATTCGGTCGTTATTACCATAGCTTTTGTTTTTGACACATTTAATTTCAATTTGTTTGTATTTAAAAACGATTCAATATTTTTTAGGGAAGCATTTAAACTACTTACTGCTCTTTTTATATCTATATCAGTTACATAAATAAGTGTATCATCCGCAAACAGCTTTATGTAGTGAGAACCATCAACATAACTGATATCGTTCAAATAAATTATAAACAGCAACGGCCCCAAAACACTGCCTTGCGGAACTCCTATATTATTTAGTACTAACTCTGACATACTATTATTTATTTTTGTTCTTTGATAACGATTTGTTAAGTAGTCCCTCAACCATGTCAAGGCCAACTCATTTACACCGTAATATTTTAATTTTTGTAATAAAATGTCTCTACTTATAGTTTCGAATGCTCTCTTGAAATCTAGAAAAACAGCTACAACATATTCATCGTTGTCAATACTTTTTTTCCATTCAGTTATTATATATTGCAGTGCTGTCTCGCACGAATGATTTTTTCGAAATCCTGATTGGTATTCTAAGAATAAATTATTTTCACATATAATCTCATAAGAGCATTAATTCTTTCCGGAAATTCTTTTGAGTGCGGTCCAACAACGTCGTATTAATTTGCCCGAGCGGGATGCGAGGGCAAATTAGGACGTTGTTGGAATGCATGAAAATAATTTCCGGATATGAATTAATGCTCGAATGCAGATTCGGTAAGAAAATCGTAACGCCACAAACCCTCATAGTTAGGTTGGTCTACCTAAAAAAAATTTCCAAAAAATTTTGTTGTTGTCTTGGTTACGGCTCGTGAACTAATTTTTCTATTGGTCATTAATGAGTGTCGTACGATTTTCATTAAAATATTTGACTAGTTGATCATGAACTACAATTTCTAGTATTTTTTCGAGACATGGTAAAGCATTTATTGGTCGAAAATTACATGCTTCATTAGTATTTGATATTTTGGGTATAGATGTTACAGTGCTTACCTTAAGCTGATCAGGAAATGCCCCTTTTCTTAATGAAGTGTTAATCAAATTTAAAATTATATGGCCAAACACATGAAATGGGAATAGTTGTTTCCGTAAGTGGCAAAGGATTAGTTCGTAACCATTGCGGGCCGTTCCACCACAATAGATGATGCTGTGGTTTGACAGGAGTGAGCCCTCGGGATACAGCGTCTGCTGGATTGTCCTCTGAGCGCACATGATGCCAATTTCCGCTGGGGGTTACTTCCAATATTTCTATTACCCTGTTTGCAACAAATGTTTTCCATTTCTTCGGGCCTGCTCTTATCCAGGATAAGGTTATCATGGAATCTGACCACGCGAAGATGGAGATGCTGGGGATGTCCAGTGCACTAATAGCTTCCTTCAACATTTTTGCTGCTAACGATGCTGCACATAACTCCAGCCTTAGCAACGTTTTCTTCATCTTTATAGGTGCAACCTTTGACTTGACTGTCAATAGACTTACTTGAATGCGTCTGTCTTGAGACATTACCCTGCTGTAAATTACAGCACCGTAAGCTTTTCCGACGCATCACAGAATGCATGCAGCTCCATTTCCCGAATGCTGCTGTGGTACCCTAACCATCTTGGAATGAATATGCCTTCAACCAATGGTCTCTCTTCTTGAAACTCCTTCCACTCGTTCATTATTTCTGTGGCCACTAGTTGATCCCATGATTGCTGTTGTAACCAAAGTTGTTGAATTATTAATTTGGCTTTTATTACAATTGGCGCTAACCATCCTAATGGGCCAAACAAGCGGGATATTTCTGACAAGATTACCCTCTTTGTAGGATTTGCATCAGCTCGAAGACTGACTCGAAACTTAAATTCGTCTGCCTTTGGACTCCAGTGTACTCCCAAGGTTTTGCTTGTTTCTCCTTCGTCGATCTCGAGTAAGTTCTTGTCCTGTAAGTTATCTGGAAATTCTTCAACAAGAGCTGCGCTGTTGCTTGTCCATTTTCTGAGGGTAAACCCTCCATTTTTTAACATATTGATTAGACTTACTTGGAGATGCCTTGCTTCTTCTATGGAATCAGTTCCCGACATTAAATCATCCACGTAGAAGTCCTTGGTTGCTACTTTTGCAGCCATTGGGTACATTTGTCTTTCATCCTCGGCTAGCTGCAAAAGGGTACGGATTGCCAGGTATGGTGCTGCTGTTGTTCCATAAGTTACAGTGGTGAGTTTAAATTCTTAAATACGTTCGTCTGGAGAAAACCGCCATACTATCCTTTGGAGGTCCTGATCTTCTTCAGCTATCTTAATCTGACGATACATCCTTTCAATATCTGCCGAAAAAACAAACTTGTGTTTTCTCCGCCTCAGCAGGATATGCTTCAAATCTTGTTGTAGTCTTGGTCCAGCAGTCATTAGCTGGTTTAAGCTAAGTCCAGTAGTGGTCTTCGAGGAAGCATCATAGACTACCCTTAATTTCGTGGTTGTGCTGTCTTCCTTTACTACTGCTTGATGAGGGATGAAGTAGGTTTTTCGTATATTGGCTCCTGGTTGAACGCGTTTCATATGTCCCAGTTCTAAGTATTCCTTCATAAAGGTTTTGTATTCTTTACCTAAAACTTTATCTTCTTCTAACCGTTTCTCCAGTTGAATTAACCGCGCGATTGCCTTTTTTCTCGAATCCCCAAGCTTTTCTATTGGTTCCTTGAACGGAATCTTCACTGTATATGTACCATCAGCATTTCTCTGGTGGTTGCAGTTGTAGAATTCTTCGCATTCCTTGTCTTCGTTGGACATCATCTTTTCTGGTACAACTTCTTCAATTTCCCAAAATTTTGTGAGTTGTTCATCTTCTGCAGCACATGCGGCCATGCTAAGAATTTTCCTTTCTTCTGATGGTGCTGTTGCATTCCCCGTGATGATCCATCCAAGTTCCGTGTTTTGCGCTAACAGGCCTCCGTTGAATTTTCGTACTCCTTCCACAATGATTTCCTTGTAGATGTCTGCTCCTAGGATAACGTCTATTGGTCCAGGTTTCTGAAATAGTGGATCAGCCAACACCATATTCTTACAGTCCTGAAGTTGATAGTTTTCAACTGGTTTTTCTGGAAGTGACTTGGTTAACTGTGGCAGTATCAGCATCTCACATGTGGTTGTGTAGTTGCTTGGAAATCGTAGACGTAGGTTTACAGTTAATCGTCCTCGGGCTGTACCTGCTCCTTTGTTGCCTAATCCAGAAATGTGCACTCTCACCTTTTCTTCTGGTAGACCCAGCGTTTGAGCTGCATCTATTGTGATGAATGATGCCTGTGATCCGGAGTCTATCAGGGCTCTGAGATACTCCTAACTTCCTGAGGATGACTGGACCTTAATTAGGGCAGTTGCAAGCAAAACGTTGCGATGCTGTCTTCCTACTAGGCTTGCAACAATGTTTCCGTTCTTATTGGTTGCTGTCGCACTGGAAATTGCCGTTGTGGTTTTGGGAGGCTGCTGTTGCTGTTGTTTGCTAAATTCTTCGTGCAAAAGCCAATGATGTCTTTTATTACATACCTTGCATTTCCCTGGGCAAAAGTGTCTGGAGTTATATTATCTTGTAGGCTTGAAGCAGTTTGAACATAATTTTTTATTCTTTATGAAGTCCCAACGTTCGGATACATTTAGGTTGCTGAATTTTGGGCAGGATTTAATGCTGTGTGATCCTCCGCAGTGGAAGCACGGTACGTCAGAAGTGTGGTACGTCTTCACTGCCCACCGATTCTGGTTTCTTTCCCATGGTTTCCCAATTCCTTGTTTTCTGGGTTCGAGTTTGTTCCGTCTTTGTACAGCTTCCAGCGACTGAAATCTTGTTTCTAAGAAATTCAGTAGCTGCTCGAATTTTTGCACCTCTCTTGGTGCCGTTAATGACTGCTCATATAGTCTATTGGTTTCCTTGTCCAATTTTCGTGTCACTATGTGGCACATGATAGGCCCCCATGTGGCCGTTTCAAATCCTAAGTTCTCAATTGCTCTTAGGCATTCTGCTGTCGTGTCATGGAGTTTCTTGATTCCCTCTGCAGATGCGTTCGACAGGGTTGCCTGGTTGAATATGTCATCCAAATACTTCGCGAGTAGCAGCCTGGTGTTGTCGTATCTGTTCCTTATAATGAACCATGCAGACTCGTAATTGGCTTCAGTTGCATCCAGGTGTTGCACTAACTTGCTGGCTTCCCCTCGTAACTGCGACTTCAAGTACTGCATTTTTTCCGCCTTACTTAGTCGTGGGTTTTCATGAACAATTCTTCGGAAAATGTCATGAAAGCTAGGCCATGCTTCGTAGGTCCCTTCAAAAACTGGAATTTTGAGAGCAGGTAACACTATATTCGCATGGCTGTTTTCCTTGACACTTTGAACCTCTTCATCCTGGATGTGCTGGTACAGGAGCACAATTATTTCGTTGACCATCTTCTTGGTCTCGTGGAACTCCTTGTCGTCGTAGCTACCGTGGGATAATATCTCCTCGTTTAGAGCTCTGATGTCATCCCAATCATCCTTGATGTTCTTAATGTTGTATTTGTAATACCTTTTAATGCATTCCTCATTCAACCTATTACAGACTTCCTGAATGTCGCTTTGGAGTGAATTTACCTTGATCTGTAGCCTTCTTATTCGGCTCTGTCCCTCCTTGTCAGCACGTGCGGTCGTGTCCTCCTTTGGTCCAGCTGGCTGCTGTGAGCTTTCTCCTAGTGTGGCTAGATTTTCTTCGTACTTGTCGAGAAGAGCAACCCCTTCGTTGTAAACGTCTTTGGTTTGCTGAAAAAAATTGTTTTTAAAATAAGGATGTTCTTCCTCGACTTCCTTCGCCAGTACTGAGTGGTTGGCCTTAAATTATTCCCAAAGTTGTTGTAGGGTGGATTTTCGGGCGATGATGTATGCTGCATTTTTTCTTGATGGGCCGTCTTTCTTCACATTAATAATCTGCCTGCGAATGGATTCTGCTAACTCTTCTTGGGTTTTGAAAATCTCCCGTCGCTGCGCCATGGTAACTGTCTTGATCGTAGAGGGCTGGCACGTTTTAAGGGATTAATGGACCAAATGCTAGGGGTTGGATCGCTTAAAGGCTTGAAGGATCAAATGCTAGGGGCTGGAACGTTTAAAGGATCGAAGGACCAAAATGTTAGGGGCTGGAACGTTTAAAGGATCGAAGGACCAAAATGTTCAGGGTGGAGCTTGTAATGGACTGTATGAATTTATTTTGGACAAATTACAGGATATGTCTTAGGGGTGCAGGAATTAAAAAGGGTGCAAACCAACGGTCGCGTGCGGTCTCACACGAGATGATGTAGCAAAAGACCTGGGGTCCGTTGGGCAGCGTGAACACAGTGAAACAAGATTTCAAGCTGTATTAATTTAATGACTAGTTCTTTCCTATTTATATACATAAAAATACTGACTTAGCTTACAAAGTTTAATATTTGCCCTAGTACAACTCCTATTTCTACGTGCGTGTCTAATTTCATAATAAACAAACCTGCAGAGTACAGAATTGCAAGCTGTTCACCGGGTTATTCGAGCACTGATTACATTACTGCTGACGCTTTGTTATGCATTTTCCGTATGCAATATATGTTTGTGAAATACACGCCTAATTAAATTAAAAGGATTAAAATTTATGTTTGGTTCCTAAACAGGTTATAAATACAAATACGTAAATATGCGTAAAATTCTATGTGAACAGAAGCATGTTGTTGCATTCAAAATTACTTATTTGAGAAAATTCCTGCAATACCAAAAGTCTAGTGGAAATATAACATTCGTGCACTTGGACGAAACCTGGATTTATCAAAATGAATCCAGCCTCCTACAATGGGTACACGATTCTGAAATTAAGAGTAATCCGTCTAAAATTAAATCGGAGGGGAAGCGTTTTACTGTTTTGCATGCGGGAACTAAATTTGTGTATTTGGAAGAGTGTAACCTATTATTAACTTCAACTAATAATGATAGGGATTATCACACAACCATGAACGGGGAGATTTCTCAAAAATGGGTGGTTAATCAATTACTTCATCTCTCTCTCTTAAGTCGTTGTTCGCTTTCGAACGTCGTGACCCCTTTCTGCATCAAAAATGTGTTAATGCCCGCCACGCATCTCTGTCTTCTACTTGCTGCATGCATTGTGTTAGTGGAATGCCTGTAAAGTGTGGTACTTGATCTATAAAACGATTTGGCGAGCGACCTCTTTTTCTTTTACCGTCTACTTTGCCCTGTACTACTAGTTTTTCTAAACCATCCTTCCGGATGATGTGACCGAAAAATTTTAGGATTTTTTTCTGAATGCTCCGAAGTAGTCGGTTATCGGTACCTATGTGAAGCTCTTGCAGAACTGATATGTTAGTACGTCGCTCGACCCAGGGAATTCGAAGCATTCTTCTCCAACAGAACATTTCAAATGATTCAATGCGTCTACGACAAGCTGCATTTATTGTCCAGGTCTCTGAAGCGTAGGTTGCTATCGGAAATACTAATGTTCGTACTAGCCTCATTTTTGTAGCTTTGCTTATTTTGTGATCTTTCCACACTGTTGTTAAGCTTGTCATCGCTGTTTTGGCCATCCCGATTCTTCTTTTTATTTCTCCTTCACAGTCGCCGTTGTTGTAAATACGCGCTCCGAGATAAATTACTTCATTTTTTGTTGGAATTACAGTAATTATCCTTTGGTGCCGTGGATCTACTCCTGCTCGATCTACGATCATTAGGTGACACTTGGAACGATTAAGCTTTAAGCCGACCTCTGAGCTACAAACTTCAATTGGTTGAAGAAGATCCGCCATTTCTTCTTCGGTACTGGCTAGCAGTGTTGTGTCGTCCGCGTATCGCAAATTTGATATTTGCCTCCCTCCAATCGATACGCCCCCACGCCAGTTCTCTGTAACTTTTCGGATTATCCATTCGCCGTATACAGATTGTCCGAAATCCGTTTTGAACATAGGAAATTAATGAGTGTGACAAGGAAGACATAAACAAAATGAGTAGCAGGACAAAGATAGAACGTAATCGTGGCTAGCAAAATTTTTAAACTAAAATTAAGTCAATGAAACAAACAAACACTTCTGTCAAATATTTTAGCTGTTGTTAAGAGTATAAGTGAGGTTTAAATAATTTATCTTCATCCGTGTTGTTATAGCCTCTTAACCAAATTAATTTTAGTATCGTTAAGAGCTTCATTACGCACTGAGTGCGGTAATGGATATTACCGCACTCAGTGCGGTAATGGATAGATATTACCGCACTCAGTGCGGTAATGAATATTACCGCACTCTTTTTATATAAAAAAATACATTGAACCAGAGTTTATTGATGAAGATAAAATATTGAACAATACACGTTTGCTTATGGCACACAACGAAACTCGTTTGATTGTTGCAAAACTCGGCTCACCGCTTCGTTTTGCCAATCAAACTCGGCTCACCGCCTCGTTTTGGCAATCAAACTCGTTTCGTTAAGATGCTCATAATCAAACTTGTATCGTTAATATCTATAAAATAATTATGTGAATAGTAATAGCTATTAACATATCTAGGAATGTTATGATTCATAACATCCGTGATTTGTTCAATAGTTTATCGGTTGCTATATGGTTATGGTTGCCATGTAGGGTAATATTCTTTAACCCTACAGATAAGTTATGACCTAGTTACCTGCCTACTTTTGTATATGTAAACAAAGGCTTAATATCCTGAAACCGATAAACAATATTATATTTAAACCTCACTTTATACTCTTAACAACAGCTAAAATATTTGACAGAAGTGTTTGTTTGTTTCATTGACTTAATTTTAGTTTAAAAATTTAGCTAGCCACGATCACGTTCTGTCTTTGTCCTGCTACTCATTTTGTTTATGTTTTCCTTGTCGCACTCATTAATTTCCCATGTTCAAAACGGATTTCGGACAACCTGTATGTTAAATAAAATAGGTGATAGCACACAACCCTGACGAACTCCTTGGTTGATAACAAATGGCTCAGAGAGTAGATCATCTACTCTTACGTAGGACTGGTTGGATACGTAAAGATTCCGTATCAGGCGGACAAGGTGTTCTAGTACAGCCATTTCTCCCAGAATTCGCCATAACTGTTCCCATGCTACGGTGTCAAAAGCTTTTGAATAATCCAGAAAGCAAAAGAATTCCGGAACGTTAAATTTATAAAATTTCTCGACCATTTGTCAAACGTTCATAAGTTGTTCTCTAGTACCACGGCCTGGAATAAACCCTGCTTGCTCCTCAGCTATTTGTGGCAGGAGGTAGGGTTTTAATCGCTCTTGAATGATGTAAAGCATGATCTTACTTGTGTGCGAAATTAGTGCAATAGTTCGATAATTTTCGCACTTACTGCGGGTTCCTTTTTTGTGCACAGGTATATAGATTGACTTTGTCCAGTCAGCAGGCCAGACACAAGATGTCCATATTTTATCGCAGATACGATATATAATTACTATACCACGAGCGCCTGTAGCTTCTATCATTTCGGTAACAATGCCATTTTCCCCTGGTGCCTTATGGTGGTGTAGCTTTTTAAGAGCTGCAGTTATTTCGGATTTTAGGATAGCCGGTTCTAGGTGTTCTGGTGGCGGCAGATTGTTCAGTTCAGCTCGATTTACGTTTTCGCAAGACATAAGATTTTTACAATACTGCTGCCATCTATTAATTATTTCTGGCTTTGTGGTCAACAGTTTCCCTGAGCTGTCTTCTATTGGAAGTGAGCGCGGTTGAAATGTTCGAGATAATTGTTTTATTTTAGTAAATAGATCTCTAGGCTCATTTTTCAATGCATGTTCTTCGACATCTTCGCAAATACCAATTATAAAGTTGTTCTTGTCAGTCCGGACAGCTTTTCTAATTTCCCGCGTCAGATATTGATATTGAGCAAAGGTATTGTCATCGTCTAATCCTTTGGACTTTATACTACAGCGTTGTTGTATCAATTCCCAGGTTTTGTTAGTAATCCACGGTTTTCTGGGTTTGGTAGTAGCTTTGCAACTTTTAGCTGATATTTCGATGTTCGTTTTCAGTTGCTGCCAGAGGTCGTTTGCATTTAGTTTGTGGAGGTCCTCATGTGAAATTCTTTTCAGCTTTTCAGTAACGCTAGTGATGTAGCACTGATCTTTTCCTAAAAACCATCTATTTTGCTTAGAAGGTGTTTTTTCCAGCTTTCGTAGTTTAAGACATATTTCTGCGACGAGTGCGTTGTGGTCGCTGTTACAATCGAAACCGGGATACGTTTTCACATCTCTAACTGATGTTTTCCACCTAGATCTTATTAGTATGTAGTCTATTTGATTACGTGTCTTGCCATCAGGAGATCGCCAAGTGTAGAGTCGGCGTTTGTGATGTTGAAAGTGGTGTTGCTTACAAACAGGCTCTTTTCTATACAGAAATCCAATAACCGTTCTCCTCGTTGGTTTCTCTTTCCCAGACCATTTTTGCCTATAGTTGCCCTTAGATGATTATCGTCAACAGTTTCACCAATTTTCGCATTAAAATCCCCAATGACAAACAGTAGTTCACGATTTGGTATATTATCAATTGTCTGAGTTAAGGAGTTGTAAAATTGTTCTATATCTTCTTCTGATGACAGTGAAGTTGGTGCATAGACTTGTACTATATTAACATTTACTGGTTTTGCCATAAGTTTTACGGCGACTATTCTATCACTTACAGTTTCGTATCCTAACAGAGAATCTTTTATTGATTTGTGGATGATGATTGCTACTCCATTTATTGAATCCGAGTTGTTACTAGAGCATATAATTAGATTTCCTGTTGCAGATATAAAATGGCCGCTTTTCTTCCAGTGCGTTTCTGATATACCAGATGCATGCATGTTTTCCAGTTGTTTCTCTACTATATGAAGTTTTCCGAGTTGATTTAAGCCTCTAACGTTCCAAGTACTCAACTTTAACATTGGTAGTGATTTACTACTTTTTCCGGTAGCATATTTTCCATGGAGTGCCCGGTCATCCACTCCTCCATGGCCAGTAGCTAACTTCACACATACGGACCTGGATCCGCAGCGCCGATTGCCAATCGGGTCGCAAGGCAAACATAAAACATCTTGAGACTGCATCATGGGTGATCATGGGACATAGTAACCACAGTAGGGTCCCACTTCTTTCTGTGGCGCAGTACCTTAACCGGGTTGGAATCATTTTCCTATCGCCTATGGTTAATACTTGGCAACCATCCCGCAGATGAATTCTGTTGTGCTCGCCAAGTTACTGACATAGCTGCTGCCCTATATCAGGAATATTTTATAACTTTCCAGTTTATAATTCCGTCCACTATGCTCTAGCAGGGTAATTTTCTTTCGGGGTTTTCTTCCCTTAGCCTTTAGTGAACCAACACTTCACTGCAAGGCAGCAGTATTTTTTATCGAGGTTGATTCCTCTACGCTGAGGTCCGTGGTGTCGCTACACACCAAAGTAAGATGTTTCGCTTACCCCCTGCGGAAAAATTACTTCATGCTCGAATAAAATTCTGTGGTAATCCTAGACAATGGACAATGCACCGCATCATTCTGTGCAGTTAGAAAAGTTACCCTCATTTAATTGAAAGAAGGATCAGATGCAGGATTGGTTGATTAAACACGATGTCAAAACTGAGGGCAAAATTACAAAAAAACTTCTTTGGAGTTTAATTCAACCTTTTAGGAAAGACAATAACAAACGTTACGTCAGTGACGATTTTTTGAAAGAGAATGGTCATGGAGTTCTTAGATTACCTCCATACCATTGCCAATACAATCTTATTAAAATGGCATGTGGGTTCTGTAAAACTTACTACAAGCATATAAATTCTCTGTTTTCATCCAAGGATAAGGTTAAGCATTTATGGCTTGAAGCTCTTTCAAAGTGTATCTCCGATATGTGAAAAAATTATTTCGGAAGACTGGGCGAAACATATGGGAAATATTTCGTTTTAAAACATTCCATCTTTCATTATTTCATTGGAGCAATTTGAGTCAGAATCAGGTATTGATAATGATTCAGCTACTACCAATGAAACAATGGAAGTGCAATAGGGGCGGTTCTTGGCATCAAAATTCTTGTTTATGACCTGGAAAATGAGTGTCTATCTTCTGAGAATCCACACCACGCAACTCCCAAAGTTGATCCGGCCCCAGGGTAAACCAAGCTCAAGACGTTTCTCGTATGAAAATATAAAGCCGCTCGATGTTTAGACCAGCATACCAGCTTACATCCCAACAAGGAATCTCATTCGCAGTTTCGTATTTCTTACATTTGCAATTTTTAAATGTGGAAGCGTTAGTTTATAAAGATTTACACTACCGTCAGCAACCTAGTATTACTATGCATTTATTATACCGATGGGGCCACAATTATATATAACAGAAATAAGATAACATGAACAAGAAAATAACTTGTATTGCTTGAGTAAGAAAGAGATAAACATAGTAGTAAATATTCGAGTATGCCTGACGCTTATTTTAATTATGACAGATGTCAACCAAGTACTTATGCTTACTAAAATAATTTTTTCGTGTGGTCATCTCTTTCTTACTCAAGCATTCTATTTTGTTGTTCATGTTATCTCATTGCTGTTATATATAATTATGGCCCCATCAGTATATAATTATAAATAAGTTATTATATAAGTGCATATTGAAAGAAAAAATATAAATTGTAATATTTAAATAGGTTCTTATACAATTTATAATTACTAACAGTCCAGTGAGACAAATGTCTCATTTAATAAAACAAAAAAGACCGTTTTGCAAATAGAACGCGTATTCACCACACGTACTATTGCGGAAAAAATATTTCGCATGGTTTGTTTGCCTTGTGTATGTATGGTTTTATCAAGTGAACTAAAGTCACTGAATTGTCAGTTGTACAACTGACATTCTGCCATAAAAACTTAAAATGCTAAATCACGTTCTAAGCGAGGCCGAAAAAAGGCTTTGTTATGGCAAAACTAGAAGAGGAATGGTCACTGCAACGTGTGTCGGATGAAGTTGGTTGCGGAAGAAGCATCATTTCTTAACATAACCTGAAAAAGCTAGTAATACGACAATAACCCTAAAATGTGAAAAATGACAAGTAGTCAGATAGTCAGATACACATTAAGCCACTGTGGATAAAACCAAGTAACTAGATTAAGTATCGTGCGAAATATTTTTTCCGCAATAGTACGTATAAGGTACTATATTTATACGAGCAAGCTCGTCCGCCATTTTGAGTTACTGAAAGTGGCGGCAAATTTAAATTCTAGTTACTTTCCAAATAACATAGGGTAAGTCGGAAAAACAAGGATTCTGTCATTTAATTTTATCCGTCTTAAAAAAGATTGGTTTTTAAACAAATAAAAAGAAAGCAGAAAAAATCGAAACGAAAACACTGTTAACTAACACGCACGCGGTTCAAACTAGAGAACATTAATAGTACCTTAGTTCAAACAACAGTGACGAGTGACAGAACTCAATAGAACTGACAGATACAGTTGACAGCACAGAACAACACCTAGACACTGTATATAGATTTAAATAACCACACTTGGATGAAGTCTGTAATTATAATTAGCATCGTAATGGAATGCACCAAGATTTAAATCAGCATGCAGTGTTCGTCTGGATCAAACAGTATGTGCTCCAACGGTTTCTAGTCTTGCTTGGTTGACAGACGACAGAACGCACGGTTACTGATCAGCGCAGCCAACGGCTTGGCGCTAAAATCACTGTGACACAAAATCTAGTGGGATAAGCTTGCCTGGTTAATAAAGCACTCTAAGTACGTATATGACGTCATTGTTGGTAGCAAACTACCAGTCGCATTCGCCTTGATAAAATTTGCCTAGAATCTAACCTAAAAAGGTAGGATTAGGATAATTAAGATAATAATTAGTGTTAGAGACTGAAATTCGGTTCCTGACCTGACATGACCATTCCAAACATATAACTTTAATAACTTTTTTCTCTATCTCTTACGGTTTGGCTGCTGAAACAGCGTCCCAGACAGACAAAACAGCGTCCCGGACAGACCAGCGTCCCGGACAGACCAGCGTCCCGGACAGACACGTCTATTAGATAAAGGATATTAAAAAACGACTTTCATTATACCATCACAGTATATTCAAATACTGTGATACCATTATGCCTACTCAATAAAGTATGAAACGTATTCAGCATCTGCAAGCCGTCTTTCATAAAATTTTTATCTTAACCAAGAATAAAAGTGGCACAAAATTCAAAACCAAATCTGACAACCACGTTTTGTACAGTTGCGTACAATAAAAAATGGGACAACTCTTATAACAAATTTTTGCCTAATTCTAGCTGCTGGAACTTGTTTTATTAATATGTCATATTGCAACATTGAATATTTGACATCTGCCAAACAATTCCAAATTAGAAATAACCATATATCTAATACTTACTATATTGCTAGCGGCTATGAGTGGGAAACTCACCGATGAAGTGAGACACACAACCAACTCCTTCATGTATACGGTGAGCTGTGCACAAGCGCGTCGGCGTCGTCCGCGGAGTTCGAATTCCCACGCATGCGCAGGAGACGCGTTATACTCAGAGTGAGACTATGTCGGCGCCGTAATGTTTTCTGAAGTTTCCAGGCCCTACCAGCAATATATGTGTATTATATATATGGAAATAACTAGCAACCAGTGAGACAAATGTCTCATTTAATAAAACAAAAAAGACCGTTTTTCAAATAGAACGCGTTTTCGAGAAATCACGTGATTTCTAGAAAACCGGAATTGTCACGTGATTGAAATTCGGTTTCTGACGTGACATGACCATTCCAAACAAATAACTTTAATAACTTTTTTCTCTATCTCTTACGGTTTGGCTGCTGAAACAGCGTCCCGGACACACAAAACAGCGTCCCAGACAAGCCTATTATACAGTGAATTTATTTTAATGGTTAACATAGCAGTTTCGTTTCTATGCCAGCATTTAATCATACAGGTCAGTTCCATAGTTACCACTGAAATCAATAGATTAGAGCGTTTATTTTACGAGTTAACATACGAATTTGAATTAGGTACTTGCTAATAAGAAACTTTAATTTTGTTACCGGAATGTAGGTATGCAACTAAAAAGTAGATACCTAGGAACAACTTGTGTGTTGTATCTTTTCTTCAGTAGTATACATTAGGATAACTTTTAATTGTCGTTTTGACAAGTAATAATTCCTATGTTAACTCGTAAAATACACGCTTTAATCTATTGATTTCATTTGTAACTATGGAAATAACTTGTATGATTAAATGGTGGCATAGAAACGAAACGCTTATGTTAACTATTAAAATAAATTCCCTGTATATATGGATGGATACAACAAAGTAGTTATGCTGCATATAAATGCAGTGACGAAAGGTGGAATAGTCAAGGGTAATACCACAAGCAGTGGATATATTTTTGACAAATATTTTGTCGTTTCCATGTAAATTATTGCGTTTAAATTTCACGATACAAAATCATATCAAAAATGTCACGAGCCGAAGGCGAGTGACATTTAAATGTGATTTTGTTGAGTGAAATTTGCAATAATTTCTATGGAAATGGCAAAATATTTAAAAAAATATATATCCAGTTCGAGTAGTATTTGGAACGACTATTTAACAATATTAATACATAACGATTAACTTTATTGAAAAATAATCCAACAATTAATGTAATTATTCATTCTCAATTAAATTCAGCGGAATACTTCCAAAACACAGCATTTTAAATTTTTAAAACAAGCCGCACAGTTTGTTGGGGTTTAGTGTTACGTAACCTAGCGATATCACTAAGGACAGAACATCGTTGCTAAGCGATACTTCTCAACAAGGCTATTTATTTTTTGAGTACGTACATTGTTTTGTGAATATTTTGCATGGTGCCCAATATTCAGTGATATACTGCTGTTATTGGTTGAAAAAAGCAAATGTCTGCAATGTGATTGGCTTATATGTTATAGTGTTGAATAGTCGCGAAAATAGACGTAACCATATATATAATACACATATATTGCTGGTAGGGCCTGGAAACTTCAGCAAACATTACGGCGCCGACATAGTCTCACTTAGAGTATAACGCGTCTCGTGCGCATGCGTAAGAATTCGAACTCCGCCTTTAGAAGCGAATTTTAAACTTGACCACTTCCCCATTGGGCGGACGACGCCGCCGCGCTTGCGCACAGCTCACCGTATACATTAAGGAGTTGGTTGTGTGTCTCACTTCATCGGTGAGTTTGCCACTCATAGCCGCTAGCAATATAGTAAGTATTAGATATATGGACGTAACTGTCCCATTTTTTTTGCCGCAACTGCACATTAACATAAAATTATCATTTTGTATAAAATGGGCATAACCTAACTTTTGTTAGTGATTGACAGCATATTTGGAGGGCGAAATTCATCCCCCTAACAGGGTCTTCTATCGGGAAAGTAACTATTGAACTGTTTTTTGTTACTTATGCAACACTCAATGCTTACTTAAGCCGGCCCTGAACATAATGTTTTTAAGTTGGTACCATGAAAAATCAATGACAGTTTGTTCAATGCGTTATCACCCAAAGGTCAAATGTATTAACCTGAATTTACAATAACTTTAATGCAAAATATTTGCATGATTTGACAACGGAGCTTCGCCTAAACAAATATGTACCAAAATGCATGTGGAGCTGCCGCTTCAGCCGGTGGCTGCGTAGAAGGCGACAGAGATTGCCAAAGTTTGATATCGAGAGAACCTGCAGTCCCAGTTGAACATGACTATAGCGGTTTTGACATTGTTAAAGCCACACAGGTAATTATACAACTAAAACTTTAAAGCTGACCTCTTCATCTTATAGTCTTCCACAGTATGGAGCCTTTTCGAGAGTCAAAGAGCTAGTGGACGCTGGTTACAATGTAAACCAACGTGACAGCGAGACGGTCACACTGCTGCATTGGGCGTCAATAAACAACCGCAAAGAAATTATGCGCTTCTTCATAGATAAGGGCTCGGAAGTGGATGCCGTGGGGGGTGAACTAGATGCAACACCTTTGCACTGGGCGACTCGCCAAGGCCATTTGGATGCTGTAGTGTTGTTAATGAATGCAGGGGCAGACCCCACTCTGAGGGATGCAGAAGGTTGCTCTTGTATCCATTTAGCTGCCCAGTTCGGTCATACTGCATTAGTTGCTTACTTTGTGGCTCGTGGTGTCAGTCCCGACTTGCAAGACAGGGGCGGCATGACACCTTTGATGTGGTCGTGTTGGAAAGTGTGCAGTTTGGATCCCACAAGATTACTTCTGACTCTAGGAGCCTCGACTAAGCTGACTGATAGTACTCAAGGAAATACTGCTCTGCATTGGGCGGTGTTAGCGCGGAATACTACTGCTATATCCACCTTAATACTTCAGGTAGGTTTTCTTAGAATCGTAGATAAATTGACGTAGCCAAATTAACATTGAAAATATTGGGTGGTCAACTATTGCCATGTAGTCGTTGAGGTACGTGATTGGTCAGAAATGACAATTGTCAAATTTTCCAATGTTAATTTTTTTATCTGATACTCTGCGAGATAATGTGTATTGTGATACCAGTATATAAGTAAACCTATAAGGCATGTGCGACGAGTTTAAAAGCACAACACAAAGCGGAGTGTTTTTACCGGTGCTAGTGCTTTCTGCAATCGTAACAAAAATATAAACATTAGTTTGGTGACACTTTTAATGTAACAATGTATTAAAATACTCTTAAGTTATGTTAACATACATATTTACAGAACGCGTGCGATTTAGGGTTTTATTGCACATCTCCAATGGCACCATGCGATAAAAATGCACTCTAAAGTTAACAGTGGTATGAACAGTAACCGCTGACAGAAGAAACTGTGCAAAAAATTGTCATTTTGACATGATTATAGAAAATAGTATATTATGTATCAAGGTAGCGAAGCTCAGTATTATAACTTGCGAGCATATTAGATACTGAGCGCGAAGCGCGAAATATTATTAAAAATAATTGAAAATGGAACCTTCAAGGTCTGTGCACAATTTAATAGAAAGGCGGGAGGCAAACCGTCAGGACCGGGGCTCTTGGTAATATCTATAGTATTTAGTTTTATCAAATATTTCTGATTCTGAAATACTCAAACAACATAGAGAATGATTAGTATTATCAGTTACATTATTTATAGAATCATCAATAGGAACAGGAAGTTCGTAGACAGAATGAAAGTAGTCCGAGAATAAATTTGCAATTTCAATACCAGTATGAGCAGACACGTCATCATAAAACATAATATTCTGAATGACATTCCCTCTTTTACAGTTATTAATAAATGTCCAAAACTGTTTAGGATTTGAGGCGATTAATGTCTAAGTTTTATTGATATATTTCATGCAATCAAGTCTAAATCAATTCTTTCGATCTAGTTCTTAGTCGTTTAAATGCAAGGTTATCTAATTAATTTTTATATTGTTTACATTTTTTAAGGAATTTTAGTTTTTCATTAACTGCTTTAATTGTGGAACTTGAGAACCATCTGGGGAAACGCTTAGCAGAGGTTTTACGAGAAGACACAAAATCTCTTATAGCTTTATTCAAAACATAAAATTTTGCGACAGCTGCATTCACATGGATGTTGGCTAACTCAACTTCCCAGCTGACGTTTGAAATTGCTGCATTGATAGAATTGTAATCTACTGAATTGAAAAACAATTTAACATGGTTCTTTTGACGCAAGTTCTTAATTACCGTAAGGGCAAGCGAAATTTCGATAGCAGTGTGATATAACACATCCTTAGGAACTAGGGGAGAAAAGCACTTTGACACTAATCTGATTATATAATCATTACTCAAAACAAGATCCCGAAAATTTATTAAACTGCATCATTCCAGTGAATGATAAAGCATCCAAGAATTCAACCGATTTGTTGTCAGTAGAATTAGTTTGAATTAAATTAGAATGACTGCTTTAAGACCATGATATTTGTGGGAAATTAAAATCTCCTACAATTACAAATTTATGAGGGGCAGTATCATTTATCACAACTTGCAATTTACTTAAAAAACGTAAAGCATAATTATCCTGGGGAGGAATATACCGGGTGGCCACTTTCAAACTGGAACATAGGGATTTAGCATTGTATTTAACAGTTTCATGAATTCCTGCTCACCAATTCGACCTACAGAAAATGTTTTGGTATCAATGGAAAGAGAAAATTATTGCGCATCTAATGGTATCAAAAATATAATTGTTTTTGTCAATTTTCATTGAATAATATGAATTAAAAGTTTTCATGTTTTTTAAATATGAGTTGCCTCGACTTGAAAACAGTTGACAGCTATACTCAAAATAATTTGTTATTTGATGACATTTGGAGTTAATTCAATAGTTTTTACTTTATAAAATCAACGATTACTCGAACGAAGAGGAAGTTTTTATGAAAATAGCTTTATTAGCATTATTGCTATACATAAACAATTTCACAATTAATAAACAATAATTCTTATGGTTAAAAGATACCTATTATAGTGAGGTTAGTATTCCGGGTGTTCCTTTTCAAACGGGCACATAAAAATTTCATATTTATTTTATTTCAACATGAATTAATAGCAATAATAATTTTTATTAATCATGCCATGAAGAAATGACTAATATTTCAACAAAGATGGGCTAGAATCTATAAAAATTATAACAAGTATTCAAATAGCCCCCCATTTTGATGTAAACAATATCCGAGTCTGTTATAAAAGGAATTCCTAACATTGGCTAACTGCCTTCCGTTTATTAGCCCACACTCTGCAACGATTGCTGTTCTCAAAGAATTAATATTTGGGTGACGCGTTTTATAAATTTTAGATTTAAGGTGGCCCCACAGGAAGAAGTCACAAGGTGCTAAATCCGGAGATCTAGCTGGCCAGTTTATGGTACCCCCTCTGCCAATCCAATGATTTGGAAATGTATTACTTAAATAATTTCTGACGGCAAAACCGAAATGCGGGGGTCAGCCGTCTTATTGAAACCAGATCTCAGTATCTCTTGCAACTTCCTCCAATGCAGGACCTACCTCATTAATCAAAAGCTCTAAATAGGTGTTCGAATTTAAATTTCCAACAATTTCAAATGGTCCGATAATTTTGTTATTATAAATCCCAGCCCAAATATTAATTTTTTGGAGGGTATTGAGTTCTTGTACGCAGATTAATTCTTGGGTTTTCTTGAGCCTAATATCTAGTATTTTGTACATTGGGTTCGTTGTTCAAAGTAAAAGTACATTCATCCGTGAAACATATTGATTACAAAAAACGACGATCTTGATCGGCGCGTTCTTGCATTTCATCACAAAAATATACGGTACCTCCCACCCAAGAAAAGCGCCCTTCCGTGCTTTCCAAGAATACTTCGATACTCAGCATCACTCCGTTTCGCTAATACAATGAAATGCTATTAACCAGTTATTTATAAAAAAAAACAAAAAAATTTTTTGCCGACGACCATAGCTCAAAAGTTGATGTTGCCTTCATTTTCGGAGCACTTATCGTATGAAAACGATCCAAGACTTCAGGAAGGTTCCTGGCGACCGGAATCGTGTACACATACGAACATACATCCCCCGCACAGCACGTTTAGGCACCCCGCAATACGGGGGATTGATCTAGTGGGCTGGGATCTTCACCAAAAGATCCGCACCGCCGAGGCGGAGATTTGATATACTGGGTTCATTAGTCGGTTGGCTCGAATTTTAGAGATATTTGACTCAGAGTGGTTTTCGATATGAGGGAATTTCAATACTTCGTACACTTCGTGTCGAAGTAATAAATTTCTACTTTCTTCGTCTGGTTCAAATATTTCCTGATGATATTGCGGTTTGTATGGATGATATCTGTGCTTCTTTAATATCTTAGATACCGCCGACTTTGACACATTTAATTCACGACCAATTTGCCTTGTGCTGTATGTTGGGTCAATATTGATCAATCCCAAAACACCTTCTTTTAAATCCCTGCCATCTGCACCAATATTCCTGCGATTACCTTTAAAATTTCATTATTGAATTTTTTATGAAAGTCAAAATTAAATAATAAACACTAACTACCTCTTGCTTCTGATTCTACTGAAATATTAGCAGTTTCTTCAAATTTCCGGGCATATCTGTGTATTGTAGATTCAGACCGTATTGGACTGTTACCAAATTTTACGGAAAACAAATCTCTCACTCTACACAAACTAACTCCACTGTAATATGTTTTTACGATAAAAACTCTCTCTTCGTTCGAGTAATTGTTCATTTTATAAAGCAAAAACTACTGAACTAACTCTTACGCCCGTATTCATAGTCGTTCGCAGCGGATCGCCGGCGACTCGCCAGAGTTTCGTTATGAATAGTATGTTGGCGGCACTGTACGTCTATGTCAAATTCGAGGTTAGCAGGTTAGATTTTGTGTCAGTTTCTGTCAAAACTGACTGAAAACCTAACCTGATCACCTCGAATTTGACATAGACGTACAGTGCCGCCAACATACTATTCATAACGAAACTCCGGCGAGTTGCCGGCGATTCGCTGGCGAACGACTATGAATAGGGGTCTGAATGTCATCAAATAACAAATTAATTTGAGCATAGCTGTCAACTGTTGTCAAGACAACTCATATTTAAAAAATATGAAAACTTTTAATTAATATTATTCAATGAAAATTGACAAAAATAATTTAATTTTTGATACCATTAGATGCGCAATAATTTTCTCTTTCCGTTGATACCAAAACATTTTCTGAAGGTTGAATTGGCGAGCAGGAATCCATGAAACTGTTAAAAACAATGTTAAATCTCTATGTTCCAGTTTGAAAGTGGCCACCCGGTATACACAGCATATAAAAAGGCGACAGCAAGGAATAGACACCCACAAATCTTCGCAATCACTTTCCCATTTAAACTGTCTTACAATTTGCTTATTAATCGCGATCATGACGCCACCGCCATCCGACTTACAAGAACTTGTGCTAGAGCGGTCTCTACGATGAACAAAGTAAATTGAATCAAAAAGTTCTTCACTAAATACATTCGTGTTAAGCCACGTTTCCCTTATATAGATAACGTCATAATCACTATCGGTAGACGATGCAAACAACTGGTGGGACTTTGTACAAAGTTCGTGAACATTTTGATAATAAAGTGTAATATTATCCATAATAGCAATACAACACAATACACAATTGAATAAATGCTTGAAGGAAATAGGACCAATCGTCTCTGTTCCGCTAAGCCACGTGATAAATCGTATTTTCGATACGGGAGTGTGTCCAGTCAGTTTTAAAATAGCAAAAATTAAACCGCTATTTAAAAGCGGTGATCGTAAGAGTCTCAATAACTATAGGCCAATTTCACTAACATCTAACATTGCGAAAGTTTTTGAGACTTGTCTTAAGGACAGAATAATGGATTTCTTAACTAAAAATAATTTCTTTGCGAAAACCCAGTTTGGTTTCCTACCAGGAAAGTCCACGGAGGATGCGATAGCAGAAGTTACAAAGTTTGTATACGAGGCGATAGGGAAGAGTCGACCGTGTGTGGGTGTATTCGTCGACCTGAGAAAGGCATTTGATACGCTAAGCCACAAAATTCTGCTTGACAAGCTTAATGACGTGGGAATCAGAGGTAGAGCTCACGAAATACTAAAGTCATACCTAACTGAAAGACCGCAGTTTGTGGAAATGGAAAACATAAAGGGGGAGATAAATGTTTCCGAGTATGGGGTTCCCCAAGGCACAGTCCTGGGCCCCCTCTTATTTATTATTTACCTAAATGATCTTTTTAAAGTCAAATGTGAGGGAAAAATATATTCATTCGCGGATGATACTGCGATTCTCTATGAGGGTGCTTCTTGGGAGAAACTTGTAGCCAAAATTGCAACAGATCTATCAAAGCCTTTTAGATGGTTTGAGGAAAATAAGCTGACGGTAAACTTCGAGAAAACAAATTGTATCACTTTTGGATGCTATTGTGACAGTATTCCGGATCTAGATGGTATAGTAGTACACGGTAAAGAGTGTAATAGTTTACATTGCGATACTAACTGTAAGAAAATTAAGAGAGTTGTGAGTGGAAAGTATCTCGGGATTATTATCGATCAACACCTGCGATGGGGTGAGCACATAAATAAATTAGTAAAAAAACTGCGCTATTTCACTTGTGCATTCAACAGACTCAAAACAATAGTAAACACCTCTATGCTAAAAGTGGTATACAATGCTTTGTTTGTCTCAATTATGAGATATGGGATCATCGGTTGGGGTGGGGCAGCGGAAAATGCGATTAGTCCTTTGGATGCATTAAATAGGAAAATACTAAAGATTATGTATGGAAAAGACAGACTCTTCCCGACAAATCAGTTGCACAAGGAGACAGAAGCGTATGATGTTCGGCAGCTATTTTGTAATGCTGTGTTGAAATTTTACATGAAAAATAGGCTCTTCAGGGTAGAGGTAGGAGAAAGAATGTTAAGGTCGCAATCACTTAACATGGTTACTGTGCCGGAAATTAGAAGCACGACTGGAAGAAGATGTCATGTATATGTAGGTCCAAAGATCTTAAACTCAGTGTCATGCGAGACGCGTAATGCAATTCTTCAATCGTGGGGAAACCCATGTAAAAAAATTATTGACCAAAAACTACGAGAACTAGGTCCGAAAGGGGTAGCAGGACTACTAAAAACTTCTTGGGATTAGTGACGAGATTATGTCACACGCTCACAAATAAAATCGCGAGTCTCGAGAAATCAATTTGGAAACCCACACGCAGGCACCTAAGTGCCTTTGTGGTCAATCTGGAAATTGGAGGAGGCCCCCAAGACTGACTGCATCAGATCTGGGTGGTATATAGTTTTAATTGTTTATCGTTTTTATTGTATAAGATGTATGGAGTGATGTACATGAAAATGATAAATAAATAAATATTATTATTATTATTCTCAAAGTCCGCAAGGGCGTGAATTATCATTACGCGAGAAGTATCGGACTTACGTGCATATAGTGTGCCATCCCTGACCCACACATATTTTATACCAGTCGCGTGCCGCAAATTTAATTTTTCTCAAGAGTGTCTTCTTAGCCGGAGAGAGGTGCTCGTTGACAAAAACACTTGCGTTGTATTCGGGCAGGTTGATTCCAGATTTCGAATTTGAAGCTCGAGTAGATTTCATTATTTGTTTCGCGGCGGAAAGAAATTTATTCTTTGTTTTCCTTGATGTAAGTTCAACGATAATATTCCTGGGACCCTGAGAATCATTGAAGGAGCGGACTCTGTGCACCACATTTATATCAGTGTCGTTAATTGGACAGTCTATGTCAGATCCAATGTCACTAATAGCAAAGAGCATATAATGTGAAGAGGTTCAACCTTATGGCAATAAACGTAATTGCATAAGCAAATATTTCGTGAGAAAGTGCCAATAATTCGTTGAGACAAGGAACTCTTCTACCTATCCTTGTTTATTTAATCTTTGCTAATGGTGTCGTACCTGCTCTGAGAGAAAATATTTAACATTGTTGCAACATAGTGGCTTACTCCTATGCGGCAATGACCTTGGAACCACAAGCTTCGTTTTCAGGATTACTTAAATTATGATTTCAAATATTACATATACTGGTTAATTGCGATTTTAATTTGGTGCTTAGGAATCAAAATTATTAGGTTGGGAACGGTAAAAGCTACTTACTCTTTTTTAAACTGAAATAACTCTTTTAAGGAATTTTTGCGATAGTTAAATATATGAAATGTCGGCGTTTACATCGGCATTTAGAATGACACTAAAGTAACATTTTGCAGATTTTTAATGTTTCCTCTACAGGGTGATTTTTAAGTTGATTCCTTCAGTTTACCAGTAAATAAAGCTAAACAAAATAAGTTTTTTTTTCATTTACCACTTTTCCAAAATATCAAAATTAACGGAGGTACAGGGTGTTAAAGTTTAAAAGTAAAAACTAAACTTTGGCGTAAAGGTAGCTGGACAATTTTATTTTTGTTTATGTCTGTTGTAATTTTATTAATGTTATTGCTACAATAATGGTTCATGTTATGAAAATAATAAATTAGCGAATATGCTTATTATTTACTGGGAGTTTCGTCAAAATACCGCTGCCTAGTGCTTAATTTGAAACTTTAACACCCTGTACCTCTGTTAATTTTGATATTTCGCAAAAATGGTAAATGAAAAAAATGCTTATTTTTTTAGCTTTCTATACTGATACATGGAAAGAATTAACTTAAAAATCACCCTGTATAATGAAGTTAACAAACTATATGTTTATTAAAAAAATTAAGGTTTAGAGAAATAGACAAAATGAAAAGCACTGCATTAAAATGTGACACTTTATTTAATCGATAATACAAATATATTCGTAATAATCCAAAAAAAGGGGGGGATGGTCCCACCACATACCCCTATCCTGATTTGGACAGCCATCCATTACCAGAGAATAAATGACTGATGACTTGGGTAAACTTTGTTAACCCTACAAAATCCTCTTAACTTATATTACGTGCCTTTTGGTCCATAAAGTTCGCCTGCCTCACTCCTTAATGTAGCACTATTTGGAATTCATTTTTTATAATTAAAATAGCCGAAAAATCTCAAAATAAGCTAATATTTTACTTAGAAAATCATCAAATCTATATATTGCTCAAATTTTTTACTTTTTTTTAGCACTTTTACACTGCCCTGTTGTTCTTAACTCTTGTGATAGCCACTTGAGCGTTTTTTGCATTTTAACCATAATTAAATGTTTGATAAAATACATTTTGTGTTCGTAACAATCACTTTCAGTTAACCAATAAGGAATAAGCATTTTTACGTTAGTTACACTTTGTTCCAGTAAATTTTGCTTAAATTTCATACTGCATTTATGTTCTTCAAAATATTTTAAATATGTTTGCAACAATATATTTGCCACTTTCACTGTAGCTTCAGTGGGCACTCTTTAAGTGTTTGATAAATTCACTTTTAGCATAATCTCTTTCATGTAAAAGAATATCACTTTCCACTTTTAAAGAGTCTTTTAAACACAGAATGTCACTGCACTGATTGCAATTATACTTTTTTAAAGTTAAAGTGTTATCTTAACGTAAGAAAAGATTTAAAAAACGAAAGATCCATATGAAAAGAGTTTTTTTAGTAAAACGTAAGAAAAGATTTAAAAACGAAAGATACATAAGAAAAGAGAGTTTTTTTAAACTAAAACGTAAGAAAAGATTTAAGATACAAAAGATCCAAATGAAAAAACTGTTTTTTTTAACTAACACGTAAAAAAATTTAAAAAGCAAACGATCCATATGAAAAATAGTAATTTATTATACAAGACGATAAAGTTAAATTTTATCCACGAGTGAATCGTTTAACGTCGAGACGAAGTCGAGACGTTAATGATTCAAGAGTGGATAGCAATAACTTTATCGTCGTGTATAATACAATATTTTTTTCTATAGCAAGAACTTTAACAATTTCAAAAGAAAATAAGGACAGTCAATCACATTTCAAAATGTCAGTAGCTAGATTGGGTTGCTACGATAATGCGCAGCTGTCATATTTAATTTAAACAAAAGTTAGAAAATTAAATTACTTTATCTATCCTTGATGTTAAAGTGCTACTTTATCTACCCTTGCTGTTAAAGTAAAACTTGACCTTTTGTTTTGAGTTGATAAAAGCACACTTTAACATGTGCTATAGAAAAAAATAGTTTTTTTAAACTAAAACGTAAGAAAAATTTTAAAAAACAAAGAATCCATATGAAAAAGGAGGTCTTTTACAGGGAAACGTAAGAAGAGATTTAAAAAACAAAATATACACATGGAAAAAGGTTTTTTACAGGAAAACGTAAGAAAATATTTAAAAAACAATATACACATGAAAAAAGAGGTTCTTTAACAGGAAAACGTCAAAAAAGATTTAAAAAGCAAAAGAACCACATGAAAAAATAAGTTTTTTACAGGAAAACGTAAAAAAGATTTGAAAAACGAATTATGTGTACGAACAAAAGAGAGAAAATAGAAAAAGGTTTAAAGTCAGGGATTCTAGTTTAAAAAGAATTAATTAAATTTCCGCAGAGATCAATAAACAGCCGTACGCGTGATAATAAGTCGCGTTGGTGACCAACAAACTAAAAAGTAGCAACTGCTTGCGCCCACGAGTTTAAAACCAAATCTAAAAATATCGAGCGCGCTCAAGGTCCGAAAACTGCATTAAATCCAAACGGCCGAATGTTATGTTCAAGATGAAACACGAAACTCGCCGGCGAATTACAAGAACTTGGTTGCAGAGAGAGAGACAGAGAAGAAAGAGACAGAGATCGAACGGTTATGTTTGAGTAGCAAGGTGCAGCTGATGTACGCGGGTCCGGGGCACTAAAAAGGAAAACAAAATTTTGCATGCGCGAGCGACAGAGAAAGAAATACTTCTACGAGTGTGAGGCGGGTAGGTAGCGAGATCAAAGCCGGTTAGGGGCAAGTTCTTTAAAAATCATTCGAGGTGCATATGCACATACCAAAGCCGTGCCATCTCAAAAACTGAAATTGGGCATCGCAGAAGCTTTCCCTTTGACAAATTCGATAGAATGGACAACGTCCACTTCAAACAATTTTAAATATCGAGCGGGCCAACGGCCGAAGTCCAAGAATTGCGAAAGATGCGATCGCAAACAAAACAAACGGCACCATATGCTATACCAAAGAGCATATATTTCTGAATTATTGTAATTCCTATCTATCTGACGAATTTCTGTAATTTCAATAAAAGTAGCAAGTTTGAGCTACAATGTTGACGGAAGAAAACGAAATTATATAACACAGTTTTAAATATGTTTTAAATCTGGCAACACCGCTAATCGATTTAGTCCAAGCAATCTTTAGAATGGTTTGTTTCTGGAATATCTTGAGAGGATTTTAACTGATTATTCAGCTCACTTAGGGCCTAAAACTGCGATCCTGAAGACGAGTAACTTCCCGGTATACGCAGATAAACCTCAGGGCTGAGGTTCTTCATGTTATATGTTCTTTGCTAATAGTCTTCAATAAATTCTCATCCTTCTCTGGGACCCCCTGAATCTCCACGTTATTAATTCGGGACTGCTGCTCCAGGGACTCCATCCGAGATTCCAGAGATTGGTTGAGTCGACGATTTTCGGCAGCAATTTTATCAAATTCTACCGTTTTCGATTCATTCGTATTTGGAATTAAGCGATTTCAGCTCTGCTTGGATAGCCTGCAAGGTGTTCTTCCCAGGGTCATCGATAGTTTCATTGCCATCGGCATTTGGCAAAATTATTGAATCTCGCTGCAAAATGTCTGCAAATTTAATGATTTCAAAGGTTTTTAAAGGAAACTTCCTATACATTTTAATATTTTTGAAAAGCCCCTTTAAAAAGATTTATTTTTATATCTTACTGGAATACCCTAAATTCAACCGTTTTTCAATTATGCGAGTGTGAATATAAGAAAACAATGTAAGGCTCTTTCTTAAAATGCTTTATTTAAAGGAATCACGAACAAACGTCGCTAAAACGCGAACCTACACACCTGAACATATCGATCACAACAAAAAACTAGGTTTAGAAAATAAAAATTCGGTCATTGCTGACACAAAAAACCGAGAGATGCAGAAATAAATTAAATCTGAAAACCAGTTTAATTTAGGGGTGTTAAATGAGTTATTAAACGAAAGTTAATTGAAAGAGTTTTTAAGAAATACAGAGATACACAGCGTGCTTCATTTACTAAGGCAAAATGATTAAATTTGCAAATAATGAGCACTTTGTATAGTTTTAACACCCAGAGAAGAGGAGTTGAACATTTAATGTTATTGGGTATACAGTTATATGGAAAAAAATTTTATTTTTGATTTTTCAAAAAAAACTACGGCAATAATTTCTGCTTGTCTAAAAACCTGTTTAGCCCATATCATATATACTGTGTGATTTTAACTTATTTAGAAAATGGAGTTTTTCTAAATTGTCAAAATCCAAAAAGCTCTATTTCTCGGAAATTAAGTGAGATTTCAATGAGATTTTTTTAGACTGTGTTAGTTTTAGTTAAATGAACAATCTCAAGTTCAGAAAACACACATGTTTCATTAATTTTAATTAAAATTTAATTTTTAAATTTTTTAAATATTTTTTAAAATTTCACTTAGCACCTAGTCTTAAAATTCATTTTTTTTATGTAAAGACAAGATTTATAATTGTAAAAAATAATTTAAATGTTAATTGCTTGTTTAGATTTATTATTTACCGAAAAGTGATATGTTCGCATAAAGTTTACGTTTTTGATGCAATGTGCTTTTTATGAGAAATATTCTTCAATGATAATTAATATCGATTTAAATGGCTTCTAAAAACTCTAATCTAGCTCTGTTAACGAATTACTGTTACAAACATCCTGTAAACGTTCTTTTACAGTTGTCTGAATGAGATTTTTTAGTCATCTTATTTTTATGGGTATTTTGCCCCATTGCAAAATGAAAAATATTAAAACATGAACGTGTCACGCTATTTATTGGGGAGGATAGTCGTGTTAAATCTCCAATAAAATAAGCTAAGTTTATGTTTATTTTTAATTTAATTAGTTAATGTTGATAACGGAAGTAGATTTGTCTTCCGAATTGTTCATGTTTTAATTTTTTCATTTTGTAGTGTGGCGAAATACCCATAAAAATAAGGTGGCTATTGAAGCGCCACAAAGTAGTTTTAAACAATTTTTTAAAACATGTAAACTGGAAAGAGAAAATCCTTCTCATTTAGACAACTGTAAAAGAATATATACAGGATTGTTGTAACTGTAACTCATTAATAGAACTAGATTAGAGTTTTTAGAAGCCATTTAAATAGATATTAATTATCATTGAAAAATATTACTCCTAAAAAGCACATTGCATCAAAGACGTAAAAATTATGCGACCATACCACTTTTCGGTAAATAATAAAAAATCTAAACGAGCAATTAACATTTTATATTTTTTACAATTTTCTGCCTTGCAGGCCAAGCTCCTTCATGGGGTGTTAGTGTCTCACCATTATTATTATAAATTTTTAAAGTCTTCAGATAAAAAAATGAATTTTAAAATTAAGTCTTGCTATGTGAAATTTTGAAAAATATTTAAAACCGTAAAATTTAATTTTAGCTAACAATAAAGAAAAATATGTGTTTTCTGGCCTTGGGATTGTTCAGTTATCTAAAACTAACACACTCTAAACAACAATCTCTCATTGAAATCTTACTTAATTTCCGAGAAATAGCGCTTTTTGGATTTTAACAATTTAGAAAAACGCCATTTTCTAAATATATAAAATCACTCGGTATATTTGATAAAAGTTAAATAGGTTTTTGGGACAATGTAATATAACACTTTCTACTGGCATTATTACAATTAATATTAAATTAAATATACCCTTTTACTATCTATTAAAAAGAAATTAATGCCCCGCATTTATTAATATTAAGTTAAACTTTTCTATTTGTCGATAATAAACACCTAAGTGCATAGTAGTGACAATTGTGGTTTATCACGCGGCGCGGCGTGCGCGCAGCGATAACCGTTTTTCAAGCGGGTAAGCAAAATTTCTTACTTTCGAGCGCTATCAAGGGACCTATGTGATAAGAAGGTGTCTGCGGATAAACCTTCTATCAAAATAACAACAAATCATGACACAATAATGTCAGGTGATTCATCTACCGTAAACATGGATACTAGCGATAAAGGCGAACATGTTGAGCCAGTTATAACGGTAATTAACCATGGAGAACTTTCCCAAAATAATCAAGAAAAGCAAACAAAAAACAAACGTTCTTTAGACTCACCTGATGGAGATAGTAATAATAAAAGATACTTGTTAGACAATGCAAACTTGTTAAAACAAAACAGATATTACATGCCAGACGAAACTATCACGGCATCTAATGAACAAAGTAGCACGGCAGCTGAGACTACACGCATAAAAACAAAAATCCCACCTATCTACCTGCATAACGCAAATAATTTTCAAAGAGTTATACAGGAAATCAAAGATAACGCCAAAAATCATGACTTTTCAACCGCATATAAAGGTGCTTTTCTAAAAGTTAACGTTACCAGCATCGAAGACTATAGACAATTAACCAAATTTTACGCGGATAATCAAGTTAAATACCACACATATAAGGATCCAGAGAATGCCACTCTTGAAATAATAATTCGTAATTTGCCACCGTTGATAAGCGTTGAAGATATCGAGAAAGAGCTACGCGACAAGCAAATTCAAGTATTAAAAGTTACCCGTATGCTTAACAAAAAGAAACCGATGCCCCTTGTTATAGTACAACTACCTAAAGTAGATAAATCATTAGATATTTTTAAAATTACAAAGCTCTGTTACTGCATCGTCGAAATTGAACCCAGACATAAATCAAAAACAATTCCACAATGTTATCGCTGTCAGCGGTTCGGACACACGAAGAACTATTGCAAGCTTGATCCAAGATGTGTCAAATGCATAGGCAATCATCTAACTAGTAAATGTCCAAAAGCGCCAAAAGATGATCCACAGTGTGTGAATTGTGGCAACAATCATTCAGCTAATTATAGAGGCTGTCCTTATTTAGCAAAGATTGTTGAAAATCAGAAAGCCAGATTACCTACTATCAAGAATGGGCCTCATGGTCAAGATAAAACCAACGTTATAAATATTCAATCAGCAAAGGCTTGGCCAAAACTGCCAACAAATATCACTCAAAATACGATTGCCGATAATTCCATACCCGATGTTGACAATGCAACACACAATAAGGACAGCAATAATCCTTTAAGTAAAATAATCCTAGAACTAATCAATTTTATCACTCCATACATCAAAACAATCCTTCTGTCATTACTCCCTAGTCTTATTCGTGATGTCACTAAATAAAACACGAATCTTTTCTAATCTAACAATAGCAAATTTCAACGCAAATGGCATTAAACAGCAAAGATCAATGCTCATAGATTTTCTGATGCGCTACTCAGTCGATATCGCTTGCATAAGCGAAACGCACCTAATAAAAAATACACCCTTTAGCATACCAGGATATAGTGTTTGTCGCAATGATAGAGAAACCAGCAAAGCTTCAGGCGGTGTGGCCATTATCAGCAGAAAGAAGTTAAACGTAGGAGTATTGCTGCTACCTAACTTATCAAGTTTGGAAGTCACAGGTGTCAAAGTAAAACTGGATGATGGTAGCAACCTAAATATCTTGTGTGCTTATAAACAACCGAACAAAAAACTCGAGCAAAAAGATCTGAGAGAAATATTTACAACGAATGAAGCAGTACTACTAATTGGAGATTTCAACAGTAAAAATACAGCATGGGGATGTCGCACAAATAATCCTAGTGGGTCAACTCTATTAAAGTACGCAGCAGTAAATGCAGTTCTTATATTAGCACCATCAGACCCAACCTACGTACCTTTTAGAACTGATCATCGCCCGGATATTTTGGACATTGTTCTTTGTAAAAACTTTGCAAAACCCATCAATCAGGCTGTTGTTACTGAACTTAATTCTGATCATCTGCCGGTACTTGTCACCTTTGATCAAAACGTAAAAAACATAAACAATATCCCCAAGTTGATAAAGGGGCCGGTTGATTGGGAACTTTTTCGTACAAATATGGATGAACAAATAAAATGCCCAACTAATTTACTTTCTAATAACAGTATAGACAAGTCTGTTGAAGTATTCACTAAGGCAGTTGAAAGTTCAATAGAGAAATCAACATCCCACATTACGAGACAACGGAACGCACCAATCGAATATACGCCATCCTATTTGCTAAACAAGATCAAAGAGAAAAACAAATTACGAAGAGAATGGCAAAGAACACGTAACGCACTGGTTAAAACGCGTCTCAACAGACTAACTCACGAATTACGAAGAGAAATGGACAATTTCAGAATAAGCAGGTATCAAACATATCTTCAGGAACTACAACCAAGAGATGGCACAATGTGGCAAGCAACTAGACGAATTTTAAAGAAACCCCAAATAATACCAGTGATAGTGGAAAATGGAGATAAATATGAAACTGACGAACAAAAATGTGAAATATTTGCGGAAAACCTAGAACGTACCTTTAACACCACAATCAATAACTCAAACAAAGAATTTGTAAATAAAATCAATGAACACGTCAGTAATATCAACAATAAACAAGCTGCTTGTGAAAATCCAGTATCGCCTTCAGAACTGGAACTTTATATAAGAAAATTACCGGTGAAGAAAGCTCCTGGGCACGATTTAATCACCAACATCGTATTAAAAAATCTTTCTAAGAAATGCCTCGTATACCTAACGATAGTCTTTAATGCGTGCATGCATACAGGATATTTTCCTCTACAATGGAAAATGGCCCATATACTTTTGTTTCACAAACCAAAAAAGAACCCACAACAAACGGATAGTTATAGGCCAATTAGTCTTCTGCCAACTCTATCTAAATTATTAGAAAAAGTGGTACAATCTCGCTTAAAAGAGTTCTTATTTGCAAATTCAATATTGCCAGCATTCCAATATGGCTTTAGAGATCAACATTCTACAACTCACCAGCTATTACGAATGACGCAGATCATTGAAGAAGGCTTCGAAAATAAAAAATTTACACTAATATTATTCTTGGATGTAGCAAAGGCCTTCGACACGGTGTGGTTAAATGGCCTCATACTGAAACTCCATCAAATTAAGCTACCAATCTACCTGCTTAAAATAATAGCATCATTTCTTATAGATAGAAAATTTGCAGTTAGAATTAACTCAACTTTTTCATCCTGGCGATATATTAGAGCTGGAGTACCTCAAGGGTCCGTGTTAGGTCCCACCCTATTCAACATCTTCACACATGATATTGAAGAACCCGCTGGCATCCAGCTTGCTATGTTTGCGGATGATACTGCGGTGATCACTCAAGGTGACAATTTGGAGGCTACTGTTGCTAAATTGCAAGAAGGCGCCAATCAGTTATTAAAATGGTTTGACAGGTGGTGTATTACCATTAACCCAAATAAAACCGAAGCCAAAATTTTTACCCTACGGCGATTTACTACACCAGCCCATATAAAAATTAATAAAAAAGAGATTGAATGGAATCGTGCGGACAGTGCGGTTAAATATCTGGGTGTGTATCTGGACCAAAGGCTTTCCTGGGGCTATCACATCAACCATAAGTTGAACGAAGCATACGTTCGACTTGCTATGTTATATCCCATCTTAAATCGAAAAAGCTTCTTAAAAAGTGAGTGCGGTTTGCTATTGTATAACTCAATTTTGAGACCCATAGTTACCTATGCGTGCCCGACATGGAGTAATACATCACAAACTCAAATAAGAAAACTTCAAGTGTTTCAGAACAAAGTGCTGCGAATTATTATAAGTGCTGAATGGTTTGTCAGAAACACTCAAATTCATTATGAACTTAATCAGCAAACGATCAATGAGTTTATCAGAAAAACTTGTGTGACATTTTACAAAAACTTACAGTCTTGTTCGAGTGTGCAAGTGCACCAGTTAGGCAAGAAAAATATACATAAAAGACTGAAACGTCGATTACCTCAAGACTATGTAGCCGACAACTGAATGTTAGTTATTTAATAAATGTAACTGTTTATGTATCATGCCATTGACAATTTATTTATTAATTTATTAGTTTATTAACTTATTAATTTAATTTATTATATTCTTGCACTGTACAGTTGTCAGATCTTATAGTTATGTATTAATATAATGTATATATTAATTCTGTCATCACAACTATGAATAGCATATCTGATGCTGAACTGGTTTATCGTAATAAAAAAAAAAAAAAAAAAAAAAAAAGTTTAAAAAGAATTAATTAAATTTCCGCAGAGATCAATAAACAGCCGTACGCGTGATAATAAGTCGCGTTGGTGACCAACAAACTAAAAAGTAGCAACTGCTTGCGCCCACGAGTTTAAAACCAAATCTAAAAATATCGAGCGCGCTCAAGGTCCGAAAACTGCATTAAATCCAAACGGCCGAATGTTATGTTCAAGATGAAACACGAAACTCGCCGGCGAATTACAAGAACTTGGTTGCAGAGAGAGAGACAGAGAAGAAAGAGACAGAGATCGAACGGTTATGTTTGAGTAGCAAGGTGCAGCTGATGTACGCGGGTCCGGGGCACTAAAAAGGAAAACAAAATTTTGCATGCGCGAGCGACAGAGAAAGAAATACTTCTACGAGTGTGAGGCGGGTAGGTAGCGAGATCAAAGCCGGTTAGGGGCAAGTTCTTTAAAAATCATTCGAGGTGCATATGCACATACCTAAGCCGTGCCATCTCAAAAACTGAAATTGGGCATCGCAGAAGCTTTCCCTTTGACAAATTCGATAGAATGGACAACGTCCACTTCAAACAATTTTAAATATCGAGCGGGCCAACGGCCGAAGTCCAAGAATTGCGAAAGATGCGATCGCAAACAAAACAAACGGCACCATATGCTATACCAAAGAGCATATATTTCTGAATTATTGTAATTCCTATCTATCTGACGAATTTCTGTAATTTCAATAAAAGTAGCAAGTTTGAGCTACAATGTTGACGGAAGAAAACGAAATTATATAACACAGTTTTAAATATGTTTTAAATCTGGCAACACCGCTAATCGATTTAGTCCAAGCAATCTTTAGAATGGTTTGTTTCTGGAATATCTTGAGAGGATTTTAACTGATTATTCAGCTCACTTAGGGCCTAAAACTGCGATCCTGAAGACGAGTAACTTCCCGGTATACGCAGATAAACCTCAGGGCTGAGGTTCTTCATGTTATATGTTCTTTGCTAATAGTCTTCAATAAATTCTCATCCTTCTCTGGGACCCCCTGAATCTCCACGTTATTAATTCGGGACTGCTGCTCCAGGGACTCCATCCGAGATTCCAGAGATTGGTTGAGTCGACGATTTTCGGCAGCAATTTTATCAAATTCTACCGTTTTCGATTCATTCGTATTTGGAATTAAGCGATTTCAGCTCTGCTTGGATAGCCTGCAAGGTGTTCTTCCCAGGGTCATCGATAGTTTCATTGCCATCGGCATTTGGCAAAATTATTGAATCTCGCTGCAAAATGTCTGCAAATTTAATGATTTCAAAGGTTTTTAAAGGAAACTTCCTATACATTTTAATATTTTTGAAAAGCCCCTTTAAAAAGATTTATTTTTATATCTTACTGGAATACCCTAAATTCAACCGTTTTTCAATTATGCGAGTGTGAATATAAGAAAACAATGTAAGGCTCTTTCTTAAAATGCTTTATTTAAAGGAATCACGAACAATACGTCGCTAAAACGCGAACCTACACACCTGAACATATCGGATCACAACAAAAAACTAGGTTTAGAAAATAAAAATTCGGTCATTGCTGACACAAAAAACCGAGAGATGCAGAAATAAATTAAATCTGAAAACCAGTTTAATTTAGGGGTGTTAAATGAGTTATTAAACGAAAGTTAATTGAAAGAGTTTTAAGAAATACAGAGATACACAGCGTGCTTCATTTACTAAGGCAAAATGATTAAATTTGCAAATAATGAGCACTTTGTATAGTTTTAACACCCAGAGAAGAGGAGTTGAACATTTAATGTTATTGGGTATACAGTTATATGGAAAAAAAATTTTATTTTTGATTTTTCAAAAAAAACTACGGCAATAATTTCTGCTTGTCTAAAAACCTGTTTAGCCCATATCATATATACTGTGTGATTTTAACTTATTTAGAAAATGGAGTTTTTCTAAATTGTCAAAATCCAAAAGCTCTATTTCTCGGAAATTAAGTGAGATTTCAATGAGATTTTTTTAGACTGTGTTAGTTTTAGTTAAATGAACAATCTCAAGTTCAGAAAACACACATGTTTCATTAATTTTAATTAAAATTTAATTTTTAAATTTTTTAAATATTTTTTAAAATTTCACTTAGCACCTAGTCTTAAAATTCATTTTTTTTATGTAAAGACAAGATTTATAATTGTAAAAAATAATTTAAATGTTAATTGCTTGTTTAGATTTATTATTTACCGAAAAGTGATATGTTCGCATAAAGTTTACGTTTTTGATGCAATGTGCTTTTTATGAGAAATATTCTTCAATGATAATTAATATCGATTTAAATGGCTTCTAAAAAACTCTAATCTAGCTCTGTTAACGAATTACTGTTACAAACATCCTGTAAACGTTCTTTTACAGTTGTCTGAATGAGATTTTTTAGTCATCTTATTTTTATGGGTATTTTGCCCCATTGCAAAATGAAAAATATTAAAACATGAACGTGTCACGCTATTTATTGGGGAGGATAGTCGTGTTAAATCTCCAATAAAATAAGCTAAGTTTATGTTTATTTTCAATTTAATTAGTTAATGTTGATAACGGAAGTAGATTTGTCTTCCGAATTGTTCATGTTTTAATTTTTTCATTTTGTAGTGTGGCGAAATACCCATAAAAATAAGGTGGCTATTGAAGCGCCACAAAGTAGTTTTAAACAATTTTTTAAAACATGTAAACTGGAAAGAGAAAATCCTTCTCATTTAGACAACTGTAAAAGAATATATACAGGATTGTTGTAACTGTAACTCATTAATAGAACTAGATTAGAGTTTTTAGAAGCCATTTAAATAGATATTAATTATCATTGAAAAATATTACTCCTAAAAAGCACATTGCATCAAAGACGTAAAAATTATGCGACCATACCACTTTTCGGTAAATAATAAAAAATCTAAACGAGCAATTAACATTTTATATTTTTTACAATTTTCTGCCTTGCAGGCCAAGCTCCTTCATGGGGTGTTAGTGTCTCACCATTATTATTATAAATTTTTAAAGTCTTCAGATAAAAAAATGAATTTTAAAATTAAGTCTTGCTATGTGAAATTTTGAAAAATATTTAAAACCGTAAAATTTAATTTTAGCTAACAATAAAGAAAAATATGTGTTTTCTGGCCTTGGGATTGTTCAGTTATCTAAAACTAACACACTCTAAACAACAATCTCTCATTGAAATCTTACTTAATTTCCGAGAAATAGCGCTTTTTGGATTTTAACAATTTAGAAAAACGCCATTTTCTAAATATATAAAATCACTCGGTATATTTGATAAAAGTTAAATAGGTTTTTGGGACAATGTAATATAACACTTTCTACTGGCATTATTACAATTAATATTAAATTAAATATACCCTTTTACTATCTATTAAAAAGAAACACCAGCAGGTATAGCTCCTTATGTACTTACTTCTTAATACAATAAATAGGATTTGAGGTATCTCATAAATCAATTTGACATTTTGAATTATGTCATGTAATATAGTTTTTTAAAGCCACGACTAGTCAGTTTACAAGCAATGGGATTCCTTACTCCCAGCTGGATGGATAAATGTTCAACTAACAACTTTTTATTGTAGTTAAAGACTGAATTACTTTAAAATATAATAATTGTTTGACTTCGTGAACCAAATACACTCTTCACACTACACAATAATTAAATTCATACTCAAGCTGTTAGTATCTCTTCAAATTTCGATCTGACATTACAAAAATTAAATAGATATTGTCAAACTATTTTAATCAAATGTGTCAATATCCAAACTTGATTTAAATTACAATTCTAAAATAACCTAATCCAATAAATGTAAATTTCAAATTATAATGATTGAAAACCGTCGAGTACTCGAATCACTATCAAATTTAGAAAATGAAATATTCTAATTTAATTTCTAATTATATATTTAGAATTGTTTAATGATTTGTCGCATCAAGTTTGCTATAGAAGTTCTTAATATTTCATAAGAAATGGGCACTAAACTTCTGATTGTCTATCTTGTACCTGAATGTG
>CALNHX010008252.1:0-62974 GCA_940337035.1 Agriotes lineatus
GTCGTGTTCAAATAAATCTGGGACCATGTTTTTTTGATCTGTAGGTTCAGTTAAGAATTGAAGAATATCTCCATGGATTTCCTGCTATCAGAAAGAGTTATATTAAACTTTAACAGGTAATAAAATATGTAACTCTTTCTGATAAGAGGAAATCCATGGAGATATTCTTCAATTCTTTAGGCTCGATCCACACTATCGGGCTGCTCTCGGTTCGGTCTCGCTCTGCTCAAATATTTATACATTGTTAGCAATGGGCAGATTCACACTATAGGTAACGCTCAAGCTCAGGTCGTGCCCATTGCTAACAATGTATAAATATTTAAGCAGAGCGAGATCGAACCGAGAGTAGCCCGATAGTGTGGATCGAGCCTAAGTCAACCTGCATGTGAAAAAAACACTGTCCCAGATTTATTTTAACACAACTGTACACCAAAATTCAAATCCATATCTCTACATTTGCAGAAATTAACTTAAAAATAATAAATAAAAGATTGAACTTCAAGGCCCTATAACTTCTTACTGGAGGGACTTTGTACTAAGTTATATTAGGTTTAATCGGTTTATTATAACCTGAGGAATCTATGACTAATGAGTGTCCCATTCTTTTTGGGACACCCTGTATAAGCATACGCTGTCAACGTATTGCCGGCGTGTGTTAATATTACAGTTTCACTTGGTTGCCTATCGACATTTCCACCTTCTAAAATTGCGACTGCATTTTAAATGATCAGAATTACAACGAATACTACTTGTTGAATATGTGTTATCTAAAGAAGTATGAACACCGCTGCTTTGAGTAAGATGTAATGGGGGGACGTATGCTACATAACCCTTATTTTTAATTATTTGATTATTAATTTAACCAGTAATGTCACACATCGTACCGAGTTCAGCCTGAATTTTATTTATATCCAAGTTGCTGAATTTGATTCCACGAATGTTTAATCCTTTATGAAGCAAACGTCTGATGGCGATTGGATGTAATCTCCCAATTTTTTTTTTCAAAATGCTCTATAGCTTATAAGCATGCACTAGCTCAAATTTAAATTGTACTTATTATTGAAAATCTGACCTTCACCGATGCTCGTTTTTTCTGCCCTGTTCCAAGCGCTGTAATATGGTTTTCTTCCACGGAAATTCTAGTAGTACAGCGATTAGCATTCAACATGTTACCAGCTTCTGCGTATTGGCCGCTTTCCATGATTGAGGATAAGCAGTGTAGGAAATAGTCAGGTAATATTTTAGGAAGTCCAAACACTTCAAAGCACAATAATTGAATGATCACTTTGTCTACCGACCGCACCCTTTGACGACCGAAGCTAACTGCAAATGTATATTTAAAAGTGAAAATGATAAAAGCGATTACGCAAACATTCAACAGTTTGGTCTTGCACGACACATGTGGAATACGATTATCAATTAGCACAAAAATATCCATTAAAAAGGTTACGTTAGTGACCAGATGTTAACTAAGGTTTTATCAATACCTGTGTAGTTTTTGTTTGTTTGCATTTCAAACAAATATTTGTCGTGTGTTTTGCCATTAAATTAAAACATTATTCCATTGGCGGGTATATATTTAAAACTATTTTGAATTTTAACTCAATTTTTCGAATTTTTTTGCACTTCAAATATTTCTGTGTCGTTTGCCTTGCGTTTAATATTAATAAAAATAGATTTTTTTTGTTTAGTTTTTCTGTGAATAATGTTCATGGCCACCTGCCAATAGAATTTCTTTAATTAGATTTACATCTGTGGAGTGATGCATGTGTTTTAGCACAGTTTTGAAATTGTGTTCCTTCTTCAGGCCGTATGTGTGTCTTGCTACTTTATGTTCGTTCAGTACGCCCCTAATTTTTTTGTAGTTTTCAGTATTTTTCATCTGCAGCTTTAGTTTATCACCTTGCATTAATTTCTATTTTTTTTTGTCTATATGAGTATTCAGTAAGCTTAACATTTTAATTTAATTTTCAGTTTCAGATAAAGATAAAGTAGTGCATAATGCACATCGTTTGATTGGTAATTACATTTTCTATCTAATGGCAAGATGGCCTTTAGTAGGTGCCATTTAAAAAAAGTGACTTTTTCTTAAAAACAAGTTTAGCAAATTATATTCTTTTATTGAAAGTTTATTATTAACCTTATTGATAAAATAGCTATTATTAAGAGTTGCTAGAGTCAATTAGAATAGATTTTTCCAAGTCAAGGCCTTCTATAATAAAAAATAAAAATTAAAAAATTTTTTGTTTGTTTAATACAATTGAGATTTGGCAAGACTATTATATGTAGTTTGACTATTAGATTCAAAAAAACATAAAATATACAAGGTGTTTTATTGAAAAAATTAAAGTTGGTAGCATTTCCGGTAAAACCGGAAGTCAGCCATTTTGACTATTTCTATCGTCCAATCAGAAATTATGTCTAGTATCTTGGTATAAAATTTTATCGAAATAAGATATAATCATTGCCCTAGTCTCATTGTCACCCGGTATGTCTAATTCTGCATGCATGAATTCCGGCCGTATAACATTTTGATGCACATTATTTGATTCCAGCGTGGGTATGTGTACTGTATGGCCAGATCCACACTATCGGGCTACTCTCGGTTCGACCTCGCTCCGCTCAATTTTTTATACATTGTTAGCAATGGGCACATTCACACTATAGGTAACGCTCAAGCTCAGGTCGCGCCCATTGCTAACAATGTATAAAAAATTGAGCGGAGCGAGATCGAACCGAGAGCAGCCCGATAGTGTGGATCGAGCCTATATATGTGCTGGCTGGAGAAGGAAATTCATCTGTGCATGATTAATGATTACCTTGATTTTTGTGGAAGTTGCCACTTCATTAATTGTGATGGCTTCGACTGTGATTGCAGTGGCACCCACTGTAGTTGTAGCTTTGAATTATTACGTCCTTTTACGATCAAGGAAGTATTGGATTCACCCCAAAAATCCTAAATTGAGTTTTCAACAGATCTTCACGTTTTAGAGTCCCCTGATTCCAAAAAAACATTTTAAATAGGGAACTTGCAAGATTTATAGTGAATAAAAAATACAATTTATCTAACTCCATCCGCGTTTTACAGCCACCAAATTTGAATTGCTAGGTTGTGATAAAACGAATGTGACACCGTAGTGTACGGAATAGCTTTACATTAATGATTTGCTATTTCTACTAGCACAAAAAATGCTGCTACACGTCACCGTTTGCTTTAAGTGTTTTTTGAGCATCGCATTAATTTAATACGGCACCTAATAAGCTTCTAAAGCAATTATTTTCACTAAATTAATAGAGAAATGAGAGCTATGGAACTTGCAGGAATTATAGTGAATAAAAAATACAATTTATCTAACTCCATCGGCGTTTTACAGCCTCCAAAATCGAATTGCTAGCTAGTGTAAAGCTGAATGTGACACCGTAGTGTACGGAATAGCATTATATTGATGATTTTGCATTTCTCCTAGCACAAAAAATGCTGCTAAACGTCACCGTTTGCTTTAAGTGTTTTTTGAACATCGGATTAATTTAATACGGCACCTAATAAGCTCCTAAAGCAATTATTTTCACTAAATTAATAGAGAGATGAGAGCTAGGGAACTGGCAGGATTTATAATGAATAAAAAATACAATTATCTAACTCCATCGGCGTTTTACAGCCACCAAAATCGAATTGCTAGGTAGTGATAAGCTGAATGTGACACCGTAGTGTACGGAATAGTTTTATATTGATGATTTTCCATTTCTCCTAGGACAAAAAATGCTGCCAAACGTCACCGTTTGCTTTGACTGCTTTTTGAGCATCGCATTAATTTAATACGGCAGCTGATAAGCTCCTAAAACATTAATTTTTACTAAATTAATATAGAAATGGGAACTAGGCAACTAGCAGGATTTATAGTAAATAAAAAATAGAATTTATCTAACTCCATTTGCGTTTTACAGCCACCAAATTTGAATTACTAGGTTGTGATAAGCCGAATGTGACACTGTAGTGTACGGAATAGCTTTATATTAATGATTTGCCATTTCTACTAGCACAAAAAATGCTGCTACACGTCACCGTTTGCTTTAAGTGTTTTTTTGAGCATCGCATTAATTTAATACGGCACCTAATAAGCTCCTAAAGCAATTATTTTCTCTAAATTAATAGAGAGATGGGAGGTAGGGAATTTGAAGGATTTATAGTGAATAAAAAATACAATTAACTAACTCCATCGGCGTTTTACAGCCACCAAATTTGAATTGCTAGGTTGTGATAAGCCGAATGTGACGCCGTAGTGTACGGAATAGCGTTCTAGTGATCATTTCCCATGTCTACTAGCACAAAAAATGCTGCTAAACGTGTACCGTTTGCTTTGAATGCTTTTGGAGCATCGCATTAATTAATACGGCACCTAATAAGCTTCTGAGGCAATTATTTTGACTAAATTAATATAGAAATGAGAACTAGGACACTTGTAGGATTTATAGTTAAAAAAAAATACAATTTATCTAACTCCATTGGCGTTTTACAGCCACCAAAGTTGAATTGCTAGGTTGTGATGAGCCGAATGTGACACCGTAGTGTACGGAATAGCTTTATATTGATGATTTGCCATTTCTACTAGCACAAAAAATGCTGCTACACGACACCGTTTGCTTTAAGTGCTTTTTGAGCATCGCATTAATTTAATACGGCACCTAATAAGCTCCTAAAGCAATTATTTTCACTAAATTAATAGAGAAATGAGAGCTAGGGAACTTGCAGGAGGTATAGTGAATAAATAATACAATTTATCTAACTCCATCGGCGTTTTACAGCCACCAAAATTGAATTGTTAGGTAGTGATAAGCCGAATGTGACACCGTAGTGTACGGAATAGCTTTGTATTGATGATTTTCCATTTCTCCTAGGACAAAAAATGCTGCTTAACGTCACCGTTTGCTTTGACTGCTTTTTGAACATCGCATTAATTTAGAACGACACCTGATAAGCTCCTAAAGCATTAATTTTTACTAAATTACTGTAGAAATGGGAACTAGGAAACTTGCAGGATTTATAGTAAATAAAAATTAGAATTTATATAACTCCATTGGCGTTTTACAGCCACCAAATTTGAATTGCTAGGTTGTGATAAGCCGAATGTGACACGGTAGTGTACGGAATAGCTTTATATTAATGATTTGCTACCTCTACTAGCACAAAAATGCTGCTAAACGTCACCGTTTGCTTTAAGTGTTTTTCGAGCATCGCATTAATTTAATACGGCACCTAATAAGCTCCTAAAGCAATTATTTTCACTAAATTAATAGAGAAGTGAGAGCTAGAGAAACTGCAGGAATTATAGTGAATAAAAAATACAATTTATCTAACTCCATCGGCGTTTTACAGCCACCAAAATCGAATTGATAGATAGTGATAAGCCGAATGTGACACCGTAGTGTACGGAATAGCTTTATATTGATGATTTGCCATTTGTACTAGCACAAAAAATGCTGCTAAACGTCACCGTTTGCTTTAAGTGTTTTTTTGAGCACCGCATTAATTTAATACGGCACCTAATAAGCTCCTAAAGCAATTATTTTCTCTAAATTAATAGAGAGATGGGAAGTAGGAAATTTGAAGGATTTATAGTGAATACAAAATACAATTATCTAACTCCATCGGCGTTTTACAGCCACCAAATTTGAATTGCTAGGTAGTGATAAGCCGAATGTGACACGGTGGTGTACGGAATAGCTTTATATTGATGATTTGCCATTTCTACTAGCACAAAAAATGCTGCTAAACGTCACCGTTTGCTTTAAGTGTTTTTTGAGCATCGCATTAATTTAATACGGCACCTAATAAGCTCCTAAAGCAATTATTTTCACTAAATTAATAGAGAGATGAGAGCTAGGAAACTTGCAGGATTTATAGTGAATAAAAAAATACAATTATCTAACTCCATCGGCGTTTTACAGCCACTAAAATCGAATTGCTAGGTAGTGATAAGCCGAATGTGACACCGTAGTGTACGGAATAGCTTTGTATTGATGATTTTCCATTTCTCCTAGGACAAAAAATGCTGCTTAACGTCACCGTTTGCTTTGACTGCTTTTTGAACATCGCATTAATTTAAAACGGCACCTGATAAGCTCCTAAAGCATTAATTTTTAGTAAATTACTATAGAAATGGGAACTAGGAAACTTGCAGGATTTACAGTAAATAAAAAATAGAATTTATCTAACTCCATTGGCGTTTTACAGCCACCAAATTTGAATTGCTAGGTTGTGATAAGCCGAATGTGACACGGTAGTGTACGGAATAGCTTTACATTAATGATTTGCCATTTCTACTAGCACAAAAAATGCTGCTACACGTCACCGTTTGCTTTAAGTGCTTTTTGAGCATTGCATTAATTTAATACGGCACCTAATAAGCTCCTAAAGCAATTATTTTCACTAAATTAATAGAGAAATGAGAGCTAGGGAACTTGCAGGAGGTATAGTGAATAAAAAATACAATTTATCTAACTCCATCGGCGTTTTACAGCCCAGCCACCAAAATTGAATTGTTAGGTAGTGATAAGCCGAATGTGACACCGTAGTGTACGGAATAGCTTTGTATTGATGATTTTCCATTTCTCCTAGGACAAAAAATGCTGCTTAACGTCACCGTTTGCTTTGACTGCTTTTTGAACATCGCATTAATTTAAAACGGCACCTGATAAGCTCCTAAAGCATTAATTTTTACTAAATTACTATAGAAATGGGAACTAGGAAACTTGCAGGATTTACAGTAAATAAAAAATAGAATTTATCTAACTCCATTGGCGTTTTACAGCCACCAAATTTGAATTGCTAGGTTGTGATAAGCCGAATGTGACACGGTAGTGTACGGAATAGCTTTACATTAATGATTTGCCATTTCTACTAGCACAAAAAATGCTGCTACACGTCACCGTTTGCTTTAAGTGTTTCTTGAGCATCGCATTAATTTAATACGGCACCTAATAAGCTCCTAAAGCAATTATTTTCACTAAATTAATAGAGAGATGAGAGCTAGGAAACTTGCAGGATTTATAGTGAATAAAAAAATACAATTATCTAACTCCATCGGCGTTTTACAGCCACCAAATTTGAATTGCTAGGTAGTGATAAGCCGAATGTGACACCGTAGTGTACGGAATAGCTTTGTATTGATGATTTTCCATTTCTCCTAGGACAAAAAATGCTGCTTAACGTCACCGTTTGCTTTGACTGCTTTTTGAACATCGCATTAATTTAAAACGGCACCTGATAAGCTCCTAAAGCATTAATTTTTACTAAATTACTATAGAAATGGGAACTACGAAACTTGCAGGATTTACAGTAAATAAAAAATAGAATTTATCTAACTCCATTGGCGTTTTACAGCCACCAAATTTGAATTGCTAGGTTGTGATAAGCCGAATGTGACACGGTAGTGTACGGAATAGCTTTACATTAATGATTTGCCATTTCTACTAGCACAAAAAATGCTGCTACACGTCACCGTTTGCTTTAAGTGCTTTTTGAGCATTGCATTAATTTAATACGGCACCTAATAAGCTCCTAAAGCAATTATTTTCACTAAATTAATAGAGAAATGAGAGCTAGGGAACTTGCAGGAGGTATAGTGAATAAAAAATAGAATTTATCTAACTCCATCGGCGTTTTACAGCCACCAAAATTGAATTGTTAGGTAGTGATAAGCCGAATGTGACACCGTAGTGTACGGAATAGCTTTGTATTGATGATTTTCCATTTCTCCTAGGACAAAAAATGCTGCTTAACGTCACCGTTTGCTTTGACTGCTTTTTGAACATCGCATTAATTTAAAACGGCACCTGATAAGCTCCTAAAGCATTAATTTTTACTAAATTACTATAGAAATGGGAACTAGGAAACTTGCAGGATTTACAGTAAATAAAAAATAGAATTTATCTAACTCCATTGGCGTTTTACAGCCACCAAATTTGAATTGCTAGGTTGTGATAAGCCGAATGTGACACGGTAGTGTACGGAATAGCTTTACATTAATGATTTGCCATTTCTACTAGCACAAAAAATGCTGCTACACGTCACCGTTTGCTTTAAGTGTTTCTTGAGCATCGCATTAATTTAATACGGCACCTAATAAGCTCCTAAAGCAATTATTTTCACTAAATTAATAGAGAGATGAGAGCTAGGAAACTTGCAGGATTTATAGTGAATAAAAAAATACAATTATCTAACTCCATCGGCGTTTTACAGCCACCAAATTTGAATTGCTAGGTAGTGATAAGCCGAATGTGACACCGTAGTGTACGGAATAGCTTTGTATTGATGATTTTCCATTTCTCCTAGGACAAAAAATGCTGCTTAACGTCACCGTTTGCTTTGACTGCTTTTTGAACATCGCATTAATTTAAAACGGCACCTGATAAGCTCCTAAAGCATTAATTTTTACTAAATTACTATAGAAATGGGAACTACGAAACTTGCAGGATTTACAGTAAATAAAAAATAGAATTTATCTAACTCCATTGGCGTTTTACAGCCACCAAATTTGAATTGCTAGGTTGTGATAAGCCGAATGTGACACGGTAGTGTACGGAATAGCTTTACATTAATGATTTGCCATTTCTACTAGCACAAAAAATGCTGCTACACGTCACCGTTTGCTTTAAGTGCTTTTTGAGCATTGCATTAATTTAATACGGCACCTAATAAGCTCCTAAAGCAATTATTTTCACTAAATTAATAGAGAAATGAGAGCTAGGGAACTTGCAGGAGGTATAGTGAATAAAAAATACAATTTATCTAACTCCATCGGCGTTTTACAGCCACCAAAATTGAATTGTTAGGTAGTGATAAGCCGAATGTGACACCGTAGTGTACGGAATAGCTTTGTATTGATGATTTTCCATTTCTCCTAGGACAAAAAATGCTGCTTAACGTCACCGTTTGCTTTGACTGCTTTTTGAACATCGCATTAATTTAAAACGGCACCTGATAAGCTCCTAAAGCATTAATTTTTACTAAATTACTATAGAAATGGGAACTAGGAAACTTGCAGGATTTACAGTAAATAAAAAATAGAATTTATCTAACTCCATTGGCGTTTTACAGCCACCAAATTTGAATTGCTAGGTTGTGATAAGCCGAATGTGACACGGTAGTGTACGGAATAGCTTTACATTAATGATTTGCCATTTCTACTAGCACAAAAATGCTGCTAAACGTCACCGTTTGCTTTAAGTGTTTTTTTGAGCATCGCATTAATTTAATACGGCACCTAATAAGCTCCTAAAGCAATTATTTTCACTAAATTAATAGAGAAATGAGAAATAGGGAACTTACAGAATTTGTAGTGAATAAAAAATACAATTTATCTAACACCATTGGAGTTTTACAGCCACCAAAATTGAATTGCTAGGTAGTGACAAGCCGAATGTGACACAGTAGTGTACGGAATAGCTTTATATTGATGATTTGCCATTTCTACTAGCACAAAAAATGCTGCTAAACGTCACCGTTTGATTTGACTGCTTTTTGAGCATCGCATTAATTTAGTACGGCACCTGCTGAGCTCCTTAAGCCACTATTTAGCTAAATTAATATAGAAATGAGAGCTAGGGAACTTGCAGGATCTATAGTGAATAAAAACTACAGTTTATATAACACCATCATTGTTTATAGCCACAAAATTTGAATTGCTAGGTTGTGATAAGCGGAATGTGACACGGTAGTGTACGGAATAGCTTTACATTAATGATTTGCCATTTCTACTAGCACAAAAAATGCTGCTAAACGTCACCGTTAGCTTTAAGTGTTTTTTGAGCACCGCATTAATTTAATACGGCACCTAATAAGCTCCTAAAGCAATTATTTTCTCTAAATTAATAGAGAAATGGGAGGTAGGGAATTTGAAGTATTTATAGTGAATAAAAAATACAATTAACTAACTCCATCGGCGTTTTACAGCCACCAAATTTGAATTGCTAGGTTGTGATAAACCGAATGTGACACCGTAGTGTACGGAATAGCGTTCTAATGATCATTTGCCATTTCTACTAGCACAAAAAATGCTGCTAAACGTGTACCGTTTGCTTTGAATGCTTTTGGAGCATCGCATTAATTAATACGGCACCTAATAAGCTCCTGAGGCAATTATTTTGACTAAATTAATATAGAAATGAGAACTAGGACACTTGTAGGATTTATAATGAATAAAAAATACAATTTATCTAACTCCATTGGCGTTTTACAGCCACGAAAGTTGAATTGATAGGTTGTGATGAGCCGAATGTGACACCGTAGTGTACGGAATAGCTTTGTATTGATGATTTACCATTTCTACTAGCACAAAAAATGCTGCTACACGTCACCGTTTGCTTTAAGTGCTTTTTGAGCATTGCATTAATTAAATACGGCACCCAATAAGCTCCTAAAGCAATTATTTTTACTAAATTAATAGAGAAATGAGAGCTAGGGAACTTGCAGGAGGTATAGTGAATAAAAAATACAATTTATCTAACTCCATCGGCGTTTTACAGCCACCAAAATTGAATTGTTAGGTAGTGATAAGCCGAATGTGACACCGTAGTGTACGGAATAGCTTTGTATTGATGATTTTCCATTTCTCCTAGGACAAAAAATGCTGCTTAACGTCACCGTTTGCTTTGACTGCTTTTTGAACATCGCATTAATTTAAAACGGCACCTAATAAGCTCCTAAAGCAATTATTTTCACTAAATTAATAGAGAAATGAGAAATAGGGAACTTACAGGATTTATAGTGAATAAAAAATACAATTTATCTAACTCCATCGGCGTTTTACAGCCACCAAAATTGAATTGTTAGGTAGTGATAAGCCGAATGTGACACCGTAGTGTACGGAATAGCTTTATATTGATGATTTGCCATTTCTACTAGAACAAAAAATGCTGCTAAACGTCACCGTTTGATTTGACTGCTTTTTGAGCATCGCATTAATTTAGTACGGCACCTGCTGAGCTCCTTAAGCCACTATTTAGCTAAATTAATATAGAAATGAGAGCTAGGGAACTTGCAGGATCTATAGTAAATAAAAACTACAGTTTATATAACACCATCATTGTTTATAGCCACAAAATTTGAATTGCTAGGTTGTGATAAGCGGAATGTGACACGGTAGTGTACGGAATAGCTTTACATTAATGATTTGCCATTTCTACTAGCACAAAAAATGCTGCTAAACGTCACCGTTAGCTTTAAGTGTTTTTTGAGCACCGCATTAATTTAATACGGCACCTAATAAGCTCCTAAAGCAATTATTTTCTCTAAATTAATAGAGAAATGGGAGGTAGGGAATTTGAAGTATTTATAGTGAATAAAAAATACAATTAACTAACTCCATCGGCGTTTTACAGCCACCAAATTTGAATTGCTAGGTTGTGATAAACCGAATGTGACACCGTAGTGTACGGAATAGCGTTCTAATGATCATTTGCCATGTCTACTAGCACAAAAAATGCTGCTAAACGTGTACCGTTTGCTTTGAATGCTTTTGGAGCATCGCATTAATTAATACGGCACCTAATAAGCTCCTGAGGCAATTATTTTGACTAAATTAATATAGAAATGAGAACTAGGACACTTGTAGGATTTATAATGAATAAAAAATACAATTTATCTAACTCCATTGGCGTTTTACAGCCACGAAAGTTGAATTGATAGGTTGTGATGAGCCGAATGTGACACCGTAGTGTACGGAATAGCTTTGTATTGATGATTTACCATTTCTACTAGCACAAAAAATGCTGCTACACGTCACCGTTTGCTTTAAGTGCTTTTTGAGCATTGCATTAATTAAATACGGCACCCAATAAGCTCCTAAAGCAATTATTTTTACTAAATTAATAGAGAAATGAGAGCTAGGGAACTTGCAGGAGGTATAGTGAATAAAAAATACAATTTATCTAACTCCATCGGCGTTTTACAGCCACCAAAATTGAATTGTTAGGTAGTGATAAGCCGAATGTGACACCGTAGTGTACGGAATAGCTTTGTATTGATGATTTTCCATTTCTCCTAGGACAAAAAATGCTGCTTAACGTCACCGTTTGCTTTGACTGCTTTTTGAACATCGCATTAATTTAAAACGGCACCTAATAAGCTCCTAAAGCAATTATTTTCACTAAATTAATAGAGAAATGAGAAATAGGGAACTTACAGGATTTATAGTGAATAAAAAATACAATTTATCTAACTCCATCGGCGTTTTACAGCCACCAAAATTGAATTGTTAGGTAGTGATAAGCCGAATGTGACACCGTAGTGTACGGAATAGCTTTGTATTGATGATTTTCCATTTCTCCTAGGACAAAAAATGCTGCTTAACGTCACCGTTTGCTTTGACTGCTTTTTGAACATCGCATTAATTTAAAACGGCACCTAATAAGCTCCTAAAGCAATTATTTTCACTAAATTAATAGAGAAATGAGAAATAGGGAACTTACAGGATTTATAGTGAATAAAAAATACAATTTATCTAACTCCATCGGCGTTTTACAGCCACCAAAATTGAATTGTTAGGTAGTGATAAGCCGAATGTGACACCGTAGTGTACGGAATAGCTTTATATTGATGATTTGCCATTTCTACTAGAACAAAAAATGCTGCTAAACGTCACCGTTTGATTTGACTGCTTTTTGAGCATCGCATTAATTTAGTACGGCACCTGCTGAGCTCCTTAAGCCACTATTTAGCTAAATTAATATAGAAATGAGAGCTAGGGAACTTGCAGGATCTATAGTGAATAAAAACTACAGTTTATATAACACCATCATTGTTTATAGCCACAAAATTTGAATTGCTAGGTTGTGATAAGCGGAATGTGACACGGTAGTGTACGGAATAGCTTTACATTAATGATTTGCCATTTCTACTAGCACAAAAAATGCTGCTAAACGTCACCGTTAGCTTTAAGTGTTTTTTGAGCACCGCATTAATTTAATACGGCACCTAATAAGCTCCTAAAGCAATTATTTTCTCTAAATTAATAGAGAAATGGGAGGTAGGGAATTTGAAGTATTTATAGTGAATAAAAAATACAATTAACTAACTCCATCGGCGTTTTACAGCCACCAAATTTGAATTGCTAGGTTGTGATAAACCGAATGTGACACCGTAGTGTACGGAATAGCGTTCTAATGATCATTTGCCATGTCTACTAGCACAAAAAATGCTGCTAAACGTGTACCGTTTGCTTTGAATGCTTTTGGAGCATCGCATTAATTAATACGGCACCTAATAAGCTCCTGAGGCAATTATTTTGACTAAATTAATATAGAAATGAGAACTAGGACACTTGTAGGATTTATAATGAATAAAAAATACAATTTATCTAACTCCATTGGCGTTTTACAGCCACGAAAGTTGAATTGATAGGTTGTGATGAGCCGAATGTGACACCGTAGTGTACGGAATAGCTTTGTATTGATGATTTACCATTTCTACTAGCACAAAAAATGCTGCTACACGTCACCGTTTGCTTTAAGTGCTTTTTGAGCATTGCATTAATTAAATACGGCACCCAATAAGCTCCTAAAGCAATTATTTTTACTAAATTAATAGAGAAATGAGAGCTAGGGAACTTGCAGGAGGTATAGTGAATAAAAAATACAATTTATCTAACTCCATCGGCGTTTTACAGCCACCAAAATTGAATTGTTAGGTAGTGATAAGCCGAATGTGACACCGTAGTGTACGGAATAGCTTTGTATTGATGATTTTCCATTTCTCCTAAGACAAAAAATGCTGCTTAACGTCACCGTTTGCTTTGACTGCTTTTTGAACATCGCATTAATTTAAAACGGCACCTAATAAGCTCCTAAAGCAATTATTTTCACTAAATTAATAGAGAAATGAGAAATAGGGAACTTACAGGATTTATAGTGAATAAAAAATACAATTTATCTAACTCCATCGGCGTTTTACAGCCACCAAAATTGAATTGTTAGGTAGTGATAAGCCGAATGTGACACCGTAGTGTACGGAATAGCTTTATATTGATGATTTGCCATTTCTACTAGAACAAAAAATGCTGCTAAACGTCACCGTTTGCTTTGACTGCTTTTTGAGCATCGCATTAATTTAGTACGGCACCTGATAAGCTCCTTAAGCCATTATTTAGCTAAATTAATATAGAAATGAGAGCTAGGGAACTTGCAGGATCTATAGTGAATAAAAACTACAGTTTATATAACACCATCATTGTTTTACAGCCACAAAATTTGAATTGCTAGGTAGTGATAAGCCGAATGTGACACCGTAGTGTACAGAATAGCTTTACAATAATAATTTGCCATTTCTGCTAGCACAAAAAATGCTGCTAAACGTCACCGTTCACTTTGACTGCTTTTAGAGCATCGCATTAATTTAATATGGCACCTAATAGGCTCCTAAAGCAACAATTTGTACAAAATTAATATAGAAATGGCAACTAGGCAAATTGCAGGATTTATAGTAAATAAAAAATACAATTTATCTAACTCCATCGGCGTTTTACAGCCACCAAATTGAATTGCTAGGTTGCCATAAGCCGAATGTGACACCGTAGTGTACGGAATAGCGTTCTAATGACCATTTGCCATTTCTACTAGCACAAAAAATACGGCACCTGATAAGCTCCTAAAGCAATTATTTTTACTAAATTAATATAGAAATGAGAGCTAGGGAACTTGCAGGATCTATAGTGAATAAAAACTACAGTTTCTATAACACCATCATTGTTTTACAGCCACAAAATTTGAATTGCTAGGTTGTGATAAGCCGAATGTGACACGGTAGTGTACGGAATAGCTTTATATTGATGATTTGCCATTTCTACTAGCACAAAAAATGCTGCTAAACGTCACCGTTTGCTTTGACTGCTTTTTGAGCATCGCATTAATTTAGTACGGCACCTGATAAGCTCCTTAAGCCATTATTTAGCTAAATTAATATAGAAATGAGAGCTAGGGAACTTGCAGGATCTATAGTGAATAAAAACTACAGTTTATATAACACCATCATTGTTTTACAGCCACAAAATTTGAATTGCTAGGTTGTGATAGGCCGAATGTGACTCCGAAGTGGACAGAATAGCTTTATATTGATGATTTGCCATTTCTACTAGCACAAAAAATGCTGCTAAACGTCACCGTTTGCTTTGACTGCTTTTTGAGCATCGCATTAATTTAGTAAAGCACCTGATGAGCTCCTTAAGCCATTATTTAGCTAAATTAATATAGAAATGAGAGCTAGGGAACTTGCAGGATCTATAGTGAATAACACTACAGTTTATATAACACCATCATTGTTTTACAGAAACAAAATTTAAATTGCTAGGTTGTTATAAGCCGAATGTGACACGGTAGTGTACGGAATAGCTTTACATTAATGATTTGCCATTTTTACTAACACAAAAAATGCTGGTAAACGTCACCGTTTGCTTTAAGTGTTTTTTGAGCATCGCATTAATTTAATACGGCACCTAATAAGCTCCTAAAGCAATTATTTTCTCTAAATTAATAGAGAGATGGGAGGTAGGGAATTTGAAGAATTTATAGTGAATAAAAACTACAGTTTATATAACACCATCATTGTTTTACAGCCACAAAATTTAAATTGCTAGGTTGTGATAAGCCGAATGTGACACCGTAGTGTACGGAATAGCTTTATATTGATGATTTGCCATTTGTACTAGCACAAAAAATGCTGCTAAACGTCACCGTTTGCTTTAAGTGTTTTTTGAGCACCGCATTAATTTAGTACGGCACCTGATAAGTTCCTTAAGCCATTATTTAGCTAAATTAATATAGAAATGAGAGCTAGGGAACTTGCAGGATCTATAGTGAATAAAAACTACAGTTTATATAACACCATCATTGTTTTACAGCCACAAAATTTGAATTGCTAGGTTGTGATAAACCGAATGTGACACGGTAGTGTACGGAATAGCTTTACATTAATGATTTGCCATTTCTACTAGCACAAAAAATGCTGCTAAACGTCACCGTTTGCTTTAAGTGTTTTTTGAGCACCGCATTAATTTAGTACGGCACCAGATAAGCTCCTTAAGCCATTATTTAGCTAACTTAATATACAAATGAGAGCTAGGGAACTTGCAGGGTCTATAGTGAATAAAAACTACAGTTTATGTAACACCATCATTGTTTTACAGCCACAAAATTTGAATTGCTAGGTTGTGATAAACCGAATGTGACACGGTAGTGTACGGAATAGCTTTACATTAATGATTTGCCATTTCTACTAGCACAAAAAATGCTGCTAAACGTCACCGTTTGCTTTAAGTGTTTTTTGAGCACCGCATTAATTTAGTACGGCACCTGATAAGCTCCTTAAGCCATTATTTAGCTAACTTAATATACAAATGAGAGCTAGGGAACTTGCAGGGTCTATAGTGAATAAAAACTACAGTTTATATAACACCATCATTGTTTTACAGCCACAAAATTTGAATTGCTAGGTTGCGATAAACCGAATGTGACACGGTAGTGTACGGAATAGCTTTACATTAATGATTTGCCATTTCTACTAGCACAAAAAATGCTGCTAAACGTCACCGTTTGCTTTAAGTGTTTTTTGAGCACCGCATTAATTTAGTACGGCACCTGATAAGCTCCTTAAGCCATTATTTAGCTAACTTAATATACAAATGAGAGCTAGGGAACTTGCAGGGTCTATAGTGAATAAAAACTACAGTTTATATAACACCATCATTGTTTTACAGCCACAAAATTTGAATTGCTAGGTTGTGATAAACCGAATGTGACACGGTAGTGTACGGAATAGCTTTACATTAATGATTTGCCATTTGTACTAGCACAAAAAATGCTGCTAAACGTCACCGTTTGCTTTAAGTGTTTTTTGAGCACCGCATTAATTTAGTACGGCACCTGATAAGCTCCTTAAGCCATTATTTAGCTAACTTAATATACAAATGAGAGCTAGGGAACTTGCAGGGTCTATAGTGAATAAAAACTACAGTTTATATAACACCATCATTGTTTTACAGCCACAAAATTTGAATTGCTAGGTTGTGATAAACCGAATGTGACACGGTAGTGTACGGAATAGCTTTACATTAATGATTTGCCATTTCTACTAGCACAAAAAATGCTGCTAAACGTCACCGTTTGCTTTAAGTGTTTTTTGAGCATCGCATTAATTTAATACGGCACCTAATAAGCTCCTGAAGCAATTATTTTCACTAAATTAACAGAGAAATGGGAGCTAGAGAACTTGCAGGAATTATAGTAAATAAAAAATACAATTTATCTAACTCCATCGGCGTTTTACAGCCACCAAAATCGAATTGCTAGATAGTGATAAGCCGAATGTGACACCGTAGTGTACGGAATAGCTTTATATTGATGATTTGCCATTTGTACTAGCACAAAAAATGCTGCTAAACGTCACCGTTTGCTTTAAGTGTTTTTTGAGCACCGCATTAATTTAATACGGCACCTAATAAGCTCCTAAAGCAATTATTTTCTCTAAATTAATAGAGAGATGGGAAGTAGGGAATTTGAAGGATTTATAGTGAATACAAAACACAATTATCTAACTCCATCGGCGTTTTACAGCCACCAAATTTGAATTGCTAGGTTGTGATAAGCCGAATGTGACACGGTGGTGTACGGAATAGCTTTATATTGATGATTTGCCATTTCTACTAGCACAAAAAATGCTGCTAAACGTCACCGTTTGCTTTAAGTGTTTTTTTGAGCATCGCATTAATTTAATACGGCACCTAATAAGCTCCTAAAGCAATTATTTTCACTAAATTAATAGAGAGATGAGAGCTAGGAAACTTGCAGGATTTATAGTGAATAAAAAAATACAATTATCTAACTCCATCGGCGTTTTACAGCCACTAAAATCGAATTGCTAGGTAGTGATAATCCGAATGTGACACCGTAGTGTACGGAGTAGCTTGATATTGATGATTTGCGATTTGTACTAGCACAAAAAATGCTGCTAAACGTCACCGTTTGCTTTAAGTGTTTTTTGAGCACCGCATTAATTTAATACGGCACCTAATAAGCTCCTAAAGTAATTATTTTCTCTAAATTAATAGAGATGGGAGGTAGGGAATTTGAAGGATATATAGTAAATAAAAAATACAATTAGCTAACTCCATCGGCGTTTTACAGCCACCAAATTTGAATTGCTAGGTTGTGATAAACCGAATGTGACACCGTAGTGTACGGAATAGCGTTCTAATGATCATTTGCCATGTCTACTAGCACAAAAAAATGCTGCTAAACGTGTACCGTTTGCTTTGAATGCTTTTGGAGCATCGCATTAATTAATACGGCACCTAATAAGCTCCTGAGGCAATTATTTTGACTAAATTAATATAGAAATGATAACTAGGACACCTGTAGGATTTATAGTGAATAAAAAATACAATTTATTTAACACCATCGGAGTTGTACAGCCACCAAATTTGAATTGCTAGTTTGTGATAAGCCGAATGTGACACCGTAGTGTACGGAATAGCTTTATATTGATGATTTGCCATTTCTACTAGCACAAAAAATGCTGCTAAACGTCACCGTTTGCTTTGACTGCTTTTTGAGCATCGCATTAATTTAGTACGGCACCTGATAAGCTCCTTAAGCCATTATTTAGCTAAATTAAAATAGAAGTGAGAGCTAGGGAACTTGCAGGATCTATAGTGAATAAAAACTGCAGTTTATATAACACCATCATTGTTTTACAGCCACAAAATTTGAATTGCTAGGTTGTGATAAGCCGAATGTGACACGGTAGTGAACGGAATAGCTTTACATTAATGATTTGCCATTTCTACTAGCACAAAAAATGCTGCTAAACGTCACCGTTTGCTTTGTGTTTTTTGAGCATCGCATTAATTTAATACGGCACCTAATAAGCTCCTAAAGCAATTATTTTCACTAAATTAATAGAGAAATGAGAGCTAGAGAACTTGCAGGAGGTATAGTGAATAAAAAAATACAATTTATCTAACTCCATCGGCGTTTTACAGCCACCAAAATTGAATTGTTAGGTGGTGATAAGCCGAATGTGACACCGTAGTGTACGGAATAGCTTTGTATTGATGATTTTCCATTTCTCCTAGGACAAAAAATGCTGCTTAACGTCACCGTTTGCTTTGACTGCTTTTTGAACATCGCATTAATTTAAAACGGCACCTAATAAGCTCCTAAAGCAATTATTTTCACTAAATTAATAGAGAAATGAGAAATAGGGAACTTACAGGATTTATAGTGAATATAAAATTCAATTTATCTAACACCATCGGAGTTTTACAGCCACCAAAATTGAATTGCTAGGTAGTGACAAGCCGAATGTGACACCGTAGTGTACGGAATAGCTTTATATTGATGATTTGCCATTTCTACTAGCACAAAAAATGCTGGTAAACGTCACCGTTTGCTTTAAGTGTTTTTTGAGCATCGCATTAATTTACTACTACGGCACCTAATAAGCTCCTAAAGCAATTATTTTCTCTAAATTAATAGAGAGATGGGAGGTAGGGAATTTGAAGAATTTATAGTGAATAAAAACTACAGTTTATATAACACCATCATTGTTTTACAGCCACAAAATTTAAATTGCTAGGTTGTGATAAGCCGAATGTGACACCGTAGTGTACGGAATAGCTTTATATTGATGATTTGCCATTTGTACTAGCACAAAAAATGCTGCTAAACGTCACCGTTTGCTTTAAGTGTTTTTTGAGCACCGCATTAATTTAGTACGGCACCTGATAAGTTCCTTAAGCCATTATTTAGCTAAATTAATATAGAAATGAGAGCTAGGGAACTTGCAGGATCTATAGTGAATAAAAACTACAGTTTATATAACACCATCATTGTTTTACAGCCACAAAATTTGAATTGCTAGGTTGTGATAAACCGAATGTGACACGGTAGTGTACGGAATAGCTTTACATTAATGATTTGCCATTTCTACTAGCACAAAAAATGCTGCTAAACGTCACCGTTTGCTTTAAGTGTTTTTTGAGCACCGCATTAATTTAGTACGGCACCTGATAAGCTCCTTAAGCCATTATTTAGCTAACTTAATATACAAATGAGAGCTAGGGAACTTGCAGAGTCTATAGTGAATAAAAACTACAGTTTATGTAACACCATCATTGTTTTACAGCCACAAAATTTGAATTGCTAGGTTGTGATAAACCGAATGTGACACGGTAGTGTACGGAATAGCTTTACATTAATGATTTGCCATTTCTACTAGCACAAAAAATGCTGCTAAACGTCACCGTTTGCTTTAAGTGTTTTTTGAGCACCGCATTAATTTAGTACGGCACCTGATAAGCTCCTTAAGCCATTATTTAGCTAACTTAATATACAAATGAGAGCTAGGGAACTTGCAGGGTCTATAGTGAATAAAAACTACAGTTTATATAACACCATCATTGTTTTACAGCCACAAAATTTGAATTGCTAGGTTGTGATAAACCGAATGTGACACGGTAGTGTACGGAATAGCTTTACATTAATGATTTGCCATTTCTACTAGCACAAAAAATGCTGCTAAACGTCACCGTTTGCTTTAAGTGTTTTTTGAGCACCGCATTAATTTAGTACGGCACCTGATAAGCTCCTTAAGCCATTATTTAGCTAACTTAATATACAAATGAGAGCTAGGGAACTTGCAGGGTCTATAGTGAATAAAAACTACAGTTTATATAACACCATCATTGTTTTACAGCCACAAAATTTGAATTGCTAGGTTGTGATAAACCGAATGTGACACGGTAGTGTACGGAATAGCTTTACATTAATGATTTGCCATTTGTACTAGCACAAAAAATGCTGCTAAACGTCACCGTTTGCTTTAAGTGTTTTTTGAGCACCGCATTAATTTAGTACGGCACCTGATAGGCTTCTTAAGCCATTATTTAGCTAACTTAATATACAAATGAGAGCTAGGGAACTTGCAGGGTCTATAGTGAATAAAAACTACAGTTTATATAACACCATCATTGTTTTACAGCCACAAAATTTGAATTGCTAGGTTGTGATAAACCGAATGTGACACGGTAGTGTACGGAATAGCTTTACATTAATGATTTGCCATTTCTACTAGCACAAAAAATGCTGCTAAACGTCACCGTTTGCTTTAAGTGTTTTTTGAGCATCGCATTAATTTAATACGGCACCTAATAAGTTCCTGAAGCAATTATTTTCACTAAATTAACAGAGAAATGGGAGCTAGAGAACTTGCAGGAATTATAGTAAATAAAAAATACAATTTATCTAACTCCATCGGCGTTTTACAGCCACCAAAATCGAATTGCTAGATAGTGATAAGCCGAATGTGACACCGTAGTGTACGGAATAGCTTTATATTGATGATTTGCCATTTGTACTAGCACAAAAAATGCTGCTAAACGTCACCGTTTGCTTTAAGTGTTTTTTGAGCACCGCATTAATTTAATACGGCACCTAATAAGCTCCTAAAGCAATTATTTTCTCTAAATTAATAGAGAGATGGGAAGTAGGGAATTTGAAGGATTTATAGTGAATACAAAACACAATTATCTAACTCCATCGGCGTTTTACAGCCACCAAATTTGAATTGCTAGGTTGTGATAAGCCGAATGTGACACGGTGGTGTACGGAATAGCTTTATATTGATGATTTGCCATTTCTACTAGCACAAAAAATGCTGCTAAACGTCACCGTTTGCTTTAAGTGTTTTTTGAGCATCGCATTAATTTAATACGGCTCCTAATAAGCTCCTAAAGCAATTATTTTCACTAAATTAATAGAGAGATGAGAGCTAGGAAACTTGCAGGATTTATAGTGAATAAAAAAATACAATTATCTAACTCCATCGGCGTTTTACAGCCACTAAAATCGAATTGCTAGGTAGTGATAATCCGAATGTGACACCGTAGTGTACGGAGTAGCTTGATATTGATGATTTGCGATTTGTACTAGCACAAAAAATGCTGCTAAACGTCACCGTTTGCTTTAAGTGTTTTTTGAGCACCGCATTAATTTAATACGGCACCTAATAAGCTCCTAAAGTAATTATTTTCTCTAAATTAATAGAGAGATGGGAGGTAGGGAATTTGAAGGATATATAGTAAATAAAAAATACAATTAGCTAACTCCATCGGCGTTTTACAGCCACCAAATTTGAATTGCTAGGTTGTGATAAACCGAATGTGACACCGTAGTGTACGGAATAGCGTTCTAATGATCATTTGCCATGTCTACTAGCACAAAAAAAATGCTGCTAAACGTGTACCGTTTGCTTTGAATGCTTTTGGAGCATCGCATTAATTAATACGGCACCTAATAAGCTCCTGAGGCAATTATTTTGACTAAATTAATATAGAAATGATAACTAGGACACCTGTAGGATTTATAGTGAATAAAAAATACAATTTATTTAACACCATCGGAGTTGTACAGCCACCAAATTTGAATTGCTAGTTTGTGATAAGCCGAATGTGACACCGTAGTGTACGGAATAGCTTTATATTGATGATTTGCCATTTCTACTAGCACAAAAAATGCTGCTAAACGTCACCGTTTGCTTTGACTGCTTTTTGAGCATCGCATTAATTTAGTACGGCACCTGATAAGCTCCTTAAGCCATTATTTAGCTAAATTAAAATAGAAGTGAGAGCTAGGGAACTTGCAGGATCTATAGTGAATAAAAACTGCAGTTTATATAACACCATCATTGTTTTACAGCCACAAAATTTGAATTGCTAGGTTGTGATAAGCCGAATGTGACACGGTAGTGAACGGAATAGCTTTACATTAATGATTTGCCATTTCTACTAGCACAAAAAATGCTGCTAAACGTCACCGTTTGCTTTGTGTTTTTTGAGCATCGCATTAATTTAATACGGCACCTAATAAGCTCCTAAAGCAATTATTTTCACTAAATTAATAGAGAAATGAGAGCTAGAGAACTTGCAGGAGGTATAGTGAATAAAAAATACAATTTATCTAACTCCATCGGCGTTTTACAGCCACCAAAATTGAATTGTTAGGTGGTGATAAGCCGAATGTGACACCGTAGTGTACGGAATAGCTTTGTATTGATGATTTTCCATTTCTCCTAGGACAAAAAATGCTGCTTAACGTCACCGTTTGCTTTGACTGCTTTTTGAACATCGCATTAATTTAAAACGGCACCTAATAAGCTCCTAAAGCAATTATTTTCACTAAATTAATAGAGAAATGAGAAATAGGGAACTTACAGGATTTATAGTGAATATAAAATTCAATTTATCTAACACCATCGGAGTTTTACAGCCACCAAAATTGAATTGCTAGGTAGTGACAAGCCGAATGTGACACCGTAGTGTACGGAATAGCTTTATATTGATGATTTGCCATTTCTACTAGCACAAAAAATGCTGCTAAACGTCACCGTTTGCTTTAACTGCTTTTTGAGCATCGCATTAATTTAGTACGGCACCTGATGAGCTCCTTAAGCCATTATTTAGCTAAATTAATATAGAAATGAGAGCTAGGGAACTTGCAGGATCTATAGTGAATAAAAACTACAGTTTATATAACGCCATCATTGTCTTACAGCCACAAAATTTGAATTGCTAGGTTGTGATAAGCCGAATGTGACACGGTAGTGTACGGAATAGCATTACATTAATGAATTGCCATTTCTACTAGCACAAAAAATGCTGCTAAACGTCACCGTTTGCTTTAAGTGTTTTTTGAGCATCGCATTAATTTAATACGGCACCTAATAAGCTCCTAAAGCAATTATTTTCTCTAAATTAATAGAGAGATGGGAGGTAGGAAATTTGAAGAATTTATAGGGAATAAAAAATACAATTTATCTAACTCCATCGGCGTTTTACAGCCACCAAATTTGAATTGCTAGTTTGTGATAAGCCGAATGTGACACCGTAGTGTACGGAATAGCTTTATATTGATGATTTGCCATTTCTACTAGCACAAAAAATGCTGCTAAACGTCACCGTTTGCTTTGTGTTTTTTGAGCATCGCATTAATTTAATACGGCACCTAATAAGCTCCTTAAGCCATTATTTAGCTAAATTAATATAGAAGTGAGAGCTAGGGAACTTGCAGGATCTATAGTGAATAAAAACTGCAGTTTATATAACACCATCATTGTTTTACAGCCACAAAATTTGAATTGCTAGGTTGTGATAAGCCGAATGTGACACGGTAGTGAACGGAATAGCTTTACATTAATGATTTGCCATTTCTACTAGCACAAAAAATGCTGCTAAACGTCACCGTTTGCTTTGTGTTTTTTGAGCATCGCATTAATTTAATACGGCACCTAATAAGCTTCTAAAGCAATTATTTTCACTAAATTAATAGAGAAATGAGAGCTAGAGAACTTGCAGGAATTATAGTGAATAAAAAATACAATTTATCTATCTCCATCGGCGTCTTACAGCCACCAAAATCGAATTGCTAGATAGTGATAAGCCGAATGTGACACCGTAGTGTACGGAATAGCTTTATATTGATGATTTGCCATTTGTACTAGCACAAAAAATGCTGCTAAACGTCACCGTTTGCTTTAAGTGTTTTTTGAGCACCGCATTAATTTAATACGGCACCTAATAAGCTCCTAAAGCAATTATTTTGTCAAAATTAATAGAGAGACGGGAGGTAGGGAATTTGAAGAATCTATAGTGAATAAAAAATACAATTATCTAACTCCATCGGCGTTTTACAGCCACCAAATTTGAATTGCTAGGTTGTGATAAGCCGAACGTGACACCGTAGTGTACGGAATAGCTTTATATTGATGATTTGCCATTTCTACTAGCACAAAAAATGCTGCTAAACGTCACCGTTTGCTTTAAGTGTTTTTTGAGCATCGCATTAATTTAATACGGCACCTAGTAAGCTCCTAAAGAAATTATTTTCTCTAAATTAATTGAGAAATGAGAGCTAGGGACTTGCAGGATTTATAGTGAATAAAAAATACAATTTATCTAACTCCATCGGCGTTTTACAGCCATCAAAATTGAATTGCTAGGTAGTGATAAGCCGAATGTGACACCGTAGTGTACGGAATAGCTTTATATTGATGATTTTCCATTTCTCCTAGCACAAAAAATGCTGCTAAACGTCACCGTTTGCTTTAAGTGTTTTTTGAGCATTGCATTAATTTAATTCGGCACCTAATAAGCTCCTAAAGCAATTATTTTCATTAAATTAGTAGAGAGTTGGGAGGTAGGGAATTTGAAGAATGTATAGTGAATAAAAAATACAATTATCTAACTCCATCGGCGGTTTACAGCCACCAAATTTGAATTGCTAGGTTGTGATAAGCCGAATGTGACACCGTAGTGTACGGAATAGCTTTATATTGATGATTTGCCATTTCTACTAGCACAAAAAATGCTGCTAAACGTCACCGTTTGCTTTGACTGCTTTTTGAGCATCGCATTAATTTAGTACGGCACCTGATAAGCTCCTTAAGCCATTATTTAGCTAAATTAATATAGAAATGAGAGCTAGGGAACTTGCAGGATCTATAGTGAATAAAAACTACAGTTTATATAACACCATCATTGTTTTACAGCCCCAAAATTTGAATTGCTAGATTGTGATAAGCCGAATGTGACACGGTAGTGTACGCAATAGCTTTATATTAATTATTTTCCATTTCTCCTAGCACAAAAAATGCTGCTAAACGTCACCGTTTGCTTTGACTGCTTTTTGAGCATCGCATTAATTTAGTACGGCACCTGATGAGCTCCTTAAGCCATTATTTAGCTAAATTAATATAGAGATGAGAGCTAGGGAACTTGCAGGATCTATAGTGAATAAAAACTACAGTTTATATAACACCATCATTGTTTTACAGCCACAAAATTTGAATTGCTAGGTTGTGATAAGCCGAATGTGACACCGTAGTGTACAGAATAGCTTTACAATAATAATTTGCCATTTCTGCTAGCTCAAAAAATGCTGCTAAACGTCACCGTTCACTTTGACTGCTTTTAGAGCATCGCATTAATTTAATATGGCACCTAATAGGCTCCTAAAGCAATAATTTGTACTAAATTAATATAGAAATGGCAACTAGGCAACTTGCAGGATTTATAGTAAATAAAAAATACAATTTATCTAACTCCATTGGCGTTTTACAGCCACCAAATTTGAATTGCTAGGTTGTGATAAGCCGAATGTAACACGGTAGTGTACGGAATAACTTTATATTGATGATTTGCCATTTCTCCTAGCACAAAAAATGCTGCTAAACGTCACCGTGTGCTTTAAGTGTTTTTTGAGCATCGCATTAATTTAATACGGCACCTAATAAGCTCCTAAAGCAATTATTTTCACTAAATTAATAGAGAAATGAGAGCTAGGGAACTTGCAGGAATTATAGTGAATAAAAAATACAATTTATCTAACTCCATCGGCGTTTTACAGCCACCAAAATCAAATTGCTAGATAGTGATAAGCCGAATGTGACACCGTAGTGTACGGAATAGCTTTATATTGATGATTTGCCATTTGTACTAGCACAAAAAATGCTGCTAAACGTTACCGTTTGCTTTAAGTGTTTTTTGAGCATCGCATTAATTTAATACGGCACCTAATAAGCTCCTAAAGCAATTATTTTCTCCAAATTAATAGAGAAATGAGAGCTAGAGAACTTGCAGGATTTATAGTGAATAAAAAATACAATTTATCTAACTCCATCGGCGTTTTACAGCCATCAAAATTGAATTGCTAGGTAGTGATAAGCCGAATGTGACACCGTAGTGTACGGAATAGCTTTATATTGATGATTTTCCATTTCTCCTAAAACAAAAAATGCTGCTAAACGTCACCGTTTGCTGTAAGTGTTTTTTGAGCATCGCATTAATTTAGTGCGGCACCTAATAAGCTCCTAAAGCAATTATTTTCACTAAATTAATAGAGAAATGAGAGCTAGGGAACTTGCAGGAATTATAGTGAATAAAAAATACAATTTATCTAACTCCATGGGCGTTTTACAGCCACCAAAATCGCATTGCTGGATAGTGATAAGCCCAATGTGACACCGTAGTGTACGGAATAGCTTTATATTGATGATTTGCCATTTCTACTAGCACAAAAAATGCTGCTAAACGTCACCGTTTGCTTTGACTGCTTTTTGAGCATCGCATTAATTTAGTACGGCACCTGATAAGCTCCTTAAGCCATTATTTAGCTAAATTAATATAGAAATGAGAGCTAGGGAACTTGTAGGATTTATAGTGAATAAAAATTACAATTTATCTAACTCCATCGGCGTTTTTCAGCCACCAAAATTTAATTGCTAGGTTGTGATAAGCCGAATGTGACACCGTACTGTACGGAATAGCTTTATAATGATGATTTGCCATTTCTACTAGCACAAAAGATGCTACTAATCGTCACCGTTTGCTTTGACTGCCTTTTGAGCTTCGCATTAAATTAATACGGCACCTGATAAGCTCCTAAAGCAATTATTTTTACTAAATTAATATAGAAATGAGAAGTAGGGAACTTTCAGGATTTATAGTGAATAAACCCTACAGTTTATCTAACTCCATCGGCGTTTTACAGCCACCAAATTTGAATTGCTAGATTGTGATAAACCGAATGTGACACCGTAGTGTACGGAATAGCGTTATAATGATCATTTGCCATTTCTACGACCACAAAAAATGCTGCTAAACGTGTACCGTTTGCTTTGACTGCTTTTGGAGTATGGCATTAATTTAGTACGGTACCTAATACGCTCCTAAAGCAATTATTTTTACTAAATTAATATAGAAATAAGAACTAGGAAACTTGTAGGATTTATAGTGAATAAAAATTACAATTTATCTAACTCCATCGGCGTTTTGCAGCCACCAAAATTTAATTGCTAGGTTGTGATAAGCCGAATGTGACACCGTACTGTACGGAATAGCTTTATAATGATGATTTGTCATTTCTACTAGCACAAAAAATGCTACTAAACGTCACCGATTGCTTTGACTGCCTTTTGAGCTTCGCATTAATTTAATACGGCACCCGATAAGCTCCTAAACCAATTATTTTTACTAAATTAATATAGAAATGAGAACTAGGGAACTTGTAGGATTTATAGTGAATAAAAATTACAATTTATCTAACTCCATCGGCGTTTTTCAGCCACCAAATTTGAATTGCTACGTTGTTATAAACCGAATGTGACACCGTAGTGTACGGAATAGCGTTCTAATGATCATTTGCCATGTCTACTAGCACAAAAAATGCTGCTAAACGTGTACCGTTTGCTTTGAATGCTTTTGGAGCATCGCATTAATTAATACGGCACCTAATAAGCTCCTGAGGCAATTATTTTGACTAAATTAATATAGAAATGATAACTAGGACACTTGTAGGATTTATAGTGAATAAAAAATACAATTTATTTAACACCATCGGAGTTGTACAGCCACCAAATTTGAATTGCTAGTTTGTGATAAGCCGAATGTGACACCGTAGTGTACGGAATAGCTTTATATTGATGATTTGCCATTTCTACTAGCACAAAAAATGCTGCTAAACGTCACCGTTTGCTTTGACTGCTTTTTGAGCATCGCATTAATTTAGTACGGCACCTGATAAGCTCCTTAAGCCATTATTTAGCTAAATTAATATAGAAATGAGAGCTAGGGAACTTGCAGGATCTATAGTAGTAGTAGTAGTATTTATTCATCATAATATACACCGTGGTGCTTAGATATGTCACAATTCCAGTTATATAAAAATATAAAAATAAAAAAAATACAATGCATTTACAGAAATAGTCATCTATAGTGAATAAAAACTACAGTTTATATAACACCATCATTGTTTTACAGCCACAAAATTTGAATTGCTAGGTTGTGATAAACCGAATGTGACACCGTACTGTACGGAATAGCTTTATAATGATGATTTGTCATTTCTACTAGCACAAAAAATGCTACTAAACGTCACCGTTTGCTTTGACTGCCTTTTGAGCTTCGCATTAATTTAATACGGCACCTGATAAGCTCCTAAAGCAATTATTTTTACTAAATTAATATAGAAATGAGAACTAGGGAACTTGTAGGATTTATAGTGAATAAAAATTACAATTTATCTAACTCCATCGGCGTTTTTCAGCCACCAAATTTGAATTGCTACGTTGTTATAAACCGAATGTGACACCGTAGTGTACGGAATAGCGTTATAATAATCATTTGCCATTTCTACGACCACAAAAAATGCTGCTAAAGGTGTACCGTTTGCTTTGACTGCTTTTGGAGTATGGCATTAATTTAGTACGGCACCTAATAAGCTCCTAAAGCAATTATTTTTACTAAATTAATATAGAAATGAGAACTAGGGAACTTGTAGGATTTATAGTGAATAAAAATTACAATTTATCTAACTCCATCGGCGTTTTTCAGCCACCAAATTTGAATTGCTACGTTGTTATAAACCGAATGTGACACCGTAGTGTACGGAATAGCGTTATAATAATCATTTGCCATTTCTACGACCACAAAAAATGCTGCTAAAGGTGTACCGTTTGCTTTGACTGCTTTTGGAGTATGGCATTAATTTAGTACGGCACCTAATAAGCTCCTAAAGTAATTACTTTTACTAAATTAATATAGAAATGAGAACTAGGAAACTTGTAGGATTTACAGTGAATAAAAATTACAATTTATCTAACTCCATCGGCGTCTTTCAGCCACCAAATGTGAATTGCTACGTTGTTATAAACCGAATGTGACACCGTAGTGTACGGAATAGCGTTATAATGATCATTTGCCATTTCTACGACCACAAAAAATGCTGCTAAACGTGTACCGTTTGCTTTGACTGCTTTTGGAGTATGGCATTAATTTAGTACGGCACCTAATAAGCTCATAAAGCAATTATTTTTACTAAATTAATATAGAAATGAGAACTAGGGAACTTGTAGGATTTATAGTGAATAAAAATTACAATTTATCTAACTCCATCGGCGTTTTTCAGCCACCAAAATTTAATTGCTAGGTTGTGATAAGCCGAATGTGACACCGTACTGTACGGAATAGCTTTATAATGATGATTTGTCATTTCTACTAGCACAAAAAATGCTACTAAACGTCACCGTTTGCTTTGACTGCCTTTTGAGCTTCGCATTAATTTAATGCGGCACCTGATAAGCTCCTAAAGCAATTATTTTTACTAAATTAATATAGAAATGAGAACTAGGAAACGGGTAGGATTTATAGTGAATAAAAATTACAATTTATCTAACTCCATCGGCGTTTTTCAGCCACCAAATTTGAATTGCTACGTTGTTATAAACCGAATGTGACACCGTAGTGTACGGAATAGCGTTATAATAATCATTTGCCATTTCTACGACCACAAAAAATGCTGCTAAAGGTGTACCGTTTGCTTTGACTGCTTTTGGAGTATGGCATTAATTTAGTACGGCACCTAATAAGCTCCTAAAGCAATTATTTTTACTAAATTAATATAGAAATGAGAACTAGGAAACTTGTAGGATTTATAGTGAATTAAATTACAATTTATCTAACTCCATCGGCGTTTTTCAGCCACCAAATTTGAATTGCTACGTTGTTATAAACCGAATGTGACACCGCAGTGTACGGAATAGCGTTATAATAATCATTTGCCATTTCTACGACCACAAAAAATGCTGCTAAAGGTGTACCGTTTGCTTTGACTCCTTTTGGAGTATGGCATTAATTTAGTACGGCACCTAATAAGCTCCTAAAGCAATTATTTTTACTAAATTAATATAGAAATGAGAACTAGGAAACTTGTAGGATTTACAGTGAATAAAAATTACAATTTATCTAACTCCATCGGCGTCTTTCAGCCACCAAATTTGAATTGCTACGTTGTTATAAACCGAATGTGACACCGTAGTGTACGGAATAGCGTTATAATGATCATTTGCCATTTCTATGACCACAAAAAATGCTGCTAAACGTGTACCGTTTGCTTTCACTGCTTTTGGAGTATGGCATTAATTTAGTACGGCACCTGATAAGCTCATAAAGCAATTATTTTTACTAAATTAATATAGAAATGAGAACTAGGGAGCTTGTAGGATTTATAGTGAATAAAAATTACAATTTATCTAACTCCATGGGCGTTTTGCAACCACCAAAATTTAATTGCTAGGTTGTGATAAGCCGAATGTGACACCGTACTGTACGGAATAGCTTTATAATGATGATTTGTCATTTCTACTAGCACAAAAAATGCTACTAAACGTCACCGTTTGCTTTGACTGCCTTTTGAGCTTCGCATTAATTTAATACGGCACCTGATAAGCTCCTAAAGCAACTATTTTTACTAAATTAATATAGAAATGAGAACTAGGGAACTTGTAGGATTTATAGTGAATAAAAATTACAATTTATCTAACTCCATCGGCGTTTTTCATCCACCAAATTTGAATTGCTACGTTGTTATAAACCGAATGTGACACCGTAGTGTACGGAATAGCTTTATATTGATAATTTGCCATTTATACTAACACAAAAAATGCTGCTGCATGTCGCCGTTCGCTTTGACTGGTTTTCGGGCATCGCGTTAATTTAATACGGCACCTAATAAGCTCCTAAAGCCATTATTTTAACTAAATTAATATAGAAATGAGTGCTAGGGAACTTGCAGGATTTATAGTGACTAAAAAATACAATTTATCTAATTCCATTGGGGTTTTCCAGCCACCAAATTTGAATTACTAGGTTGTGATAAACCGAATGTGACACCTTAGTGAACGGAATAGCTTTATATAGATAATTTGCCATTTATACTAGCACAAAAATGCTGTTAAAAGTTGCCGTTCGGTTTGAATGCTTTTCGAGCATCGCATTAATTTAATACGTCACCTAATAAACTTCTAAAGCCATTATTTTAACTAAACTAATATAGAGATAAAAGCTAGGGAACTTGCAGGATTTATAGTGACTAAAAAATACCTTTTTTCTAACTCCATCGGCGTTTTATAGCCACCAAATTTGAATTGCTAGGTTGTGAAAATCCGAATCGGACACCGTAGTGTACGGAATAGCTTTATATTGATAATTTGCCATTTATACTAGCACAAAAAATGCTGTTAAAAGTTTCCGTTTGGTTTGACTGCTTTTCGAGCATCGCATTAATTTAATACAGCATCTAATAAGCTTCTGAAGCCATTATTTTAACTAAACTAATATAGAGATAAAAGCTAGGGAACTTGCAGGAATTATAGTGACTAAAAAATACCTTTTTTCTAACTCCATCGGCGTTTTATAGCCACCAAATTTGAATTGCTAGGTTGTGAAAATCCGAATCGGACACCGAAGTGTACGGAATAGCTTTATATTGATAATTTGCCATTTATACTAGCACAAAAAATGCTGTTAAAAGTTGCCGTTCGGTTTGACTGCTTTTCGAGCATCGCATTAATTTAATACGGCACCTAATAAGCTTCTAAAGCCATTATTTTAACTAAACTAATATAGAGATAAAAGCTAGGGAACTTGCAGGATTTATAGTGACTAAAAAATACCTTTTATCTAACTCCATCGGAGTTTTATAGCCACCAAATTTGAATTGCTAGGGTGTGAAAATCCGAATGGGACACCGTAGTATACGGAATAGCTTTATATTGATAATTTGCCATTTATACTAGCACAAAAAATGCTGCTACATGTCGCCGTTCGCTTTGACTGGTTTTCGGGCATCGCGTTAATTTAATACGGCACCTAATAAGCTCCTAAAGCCATTATTTTAACTAAATTAATATAGAAATGAGTGCTAGGGAACTTGCAGGATTTATAGTGACTAAAAAATACAATTTATCTAACTCCATTGGGGTTTTCCAGCCACCAAATTTGAATTACTAGGTTGTGATAAACCGAATGTGACACCGTAGTGTACGGAATAGCTTTATATTGATAATTTGCCATTTATACTAGCACAAAAATGCTGTTAAAAGTTGCCGTTCGGTTTGACTGCTTTTCAAGCATCGCATTAATTTAATACGTCAGCTAATAAGGTTCTAAAGCCATTATTTTAACTAAACTAATAGAGAGATAAAAGCTAGGGAACTTGCAGGATTTATAGTGACTAAAAAATACCTTTTATCTAACTCCATCGGCGTTTTATAGCCACCAAATTTGAATTGCTAGGTTGTGAAAATCAGAATCGGACACCGTAGTGTACGGAATAGCTTTATATTGATAATTTGCCATTTATACTAGCACAAAAAATGCTGCTACAAGTCGCCGTTCGCTTTGACTGGTTTTCGGGCATCGCGTTAATTTAATACGGCACTTAATAAGCTCCTGAAGCCATTATTTTAACTAAATTAATATAGAAATGAGTGCTAGGGAACTTGCAGGATTTATAGCGACTAAAAAATACAATTTATCTAACTCCATTGGGGTTTTCCAGCCACCAAATTTGAATTACTAGGTTGTGATAAACTGAATGTGACACCGTAGTGTACGGAATAGCTTTATATTGATAATTTGCCATTTATACTTGCACAAAAAATGCTGTCAAAAGTTGCCGTTCGGTTTGACTGCTTTTCGAGCATCGCATTAATTTAATACGGCACCTAATAAGCTTCTGAAGCCATTATATTAACTAAACTAATATAGAGATAAAAGCTAGGGAACTTGCAGGATTTATAGTGACTAAAAGATACCTTTTTTCTAACTCCATCGGCGTTTTATAGCCACCAAATTTGAATTGCTAGGTTGTGAAAATCCGAATCGGACACGGTAGTGTACGGAATAGCTTTATATTGATAATTTGCCATTTATACTAGCATAAAATATGCTGCTACAAGTCGCCGTTCGCTTTGACTGGTTTTCGGGCATCGCGTTAATTTAATACGGCAATTAATAAGCTCCTGAAGACATTATTTTAACTAAATTAATATAGAAATGAGTGCTAGGGAACTTGCAGGATTTATAGTATGTAACTAAAAATACAATTTATCTAACTCCATCGGGAACTTCCAGCCAACAAATTTGAATTACTAGGTTGTGATAAACCGAATGTGACACCATAGTGTACGGAATAGCTTTACATTGATGATTTGACATTTATACTAGCACAAAAAATGCTATTAAAAGCTGCCGCTTGGTTTGACTGCTTTCCTAGCATCGCATTAATTTAATACGGCATCTAATAACCTTCTGCAGCCATTATTTTAACTAAACTAATATAGAGATAAAAGCTAGGAAACTTGCAGGATTTATAGTGACTAAAAAATACCTTCTATCTAACTCCATCGGCGTTTTATAGCCACCAAATTTGAATTGCTAGGTTGTGAAAATCCGAATGGGACACCGTAGTGTACGGAATAGCTTTATATTGATAATTTGCCATTTATACTAGCACAAAAAATGCTGTTAAAAGTTGCCGTTCGGTTTGACTGCTTTTCGAGCATCGCATTAATTTAATACGGCACCTAATAAGCTTCTGAAGCCATTATTTTAACTAAACTAATATAGATATAAAAGCTAGGAAACTTGCAGGATTTATAGTGACTAAAAAATACCTTCTATCTAACTCCATCGGCGTTTTATAACCACCAAATTTGAATTGCTAGGTTGTGAAAATCCGAATGGGACACCGTAGTGTACGGAATAGCTTTATATTGATAATTTGCCATTTATACTAGCACAAAAAATGCTGTTAAAAGTTGCCGTTCGGTTTGACGGCTTTTCGTGCATCGCACTAATTTAATACGGCACCTAATAAGCTCCTGAAGCCATTATTTAAACTAAATTAATATAGAAATGAGAGCTAGGTAACGTGCAGGATTTATAGTGACTAAAAAATACAAGTTATCTAACTCCATCGGGAACTTCCAGCCACCAAATTTGAATTACTAGGTTGTGATAAACCGAATGTGACACCGTAGTGTACGGAATAGCTTTATATTGGTAATTTGCCATTTATACTAGCACAAAAAGTGCTGTTAAAAGTTGCCGTTCGGTTTGACTGCTTTTCGAGCATCGCATTAATTTAATACGGCACCTAATAAGCTCCTGAAGCCATTATTTTAACTAAATTAATATAGAAATGAGAGCTAGGTAACGTGCAGGATTTATAGTGACTAAAAAATACAATTTATCTAACTCCATCGGGAACTTCCAGCCACCAAATTTGAATTACTAGGTTGTGATAAACCGAATGTGACACCATAGTGTACGGAATAGCTTTATATTGGTAATTTGCCATTTATACTAGCACAAAAAATGCTGCTACAAGTCGCCGTTCGCTTTGACTGGTTTTCGGGCATCACGTTAATTTAATACGGCACCTAATAAGCTCCTGAAACCATTATTTTAACTAAATTAATATAGAAATGAGAGCTAGGTAACGTGCAGGATTTATAGTGACTAAAAAATACAATTTATCTAACTCCATCGGGAACTTCCAGCCACCAAATTTGAATTACTAGGTTGTGATAAACCGAATGTGACACCGTAGTGTACGGAATAGCTTTATATTGGTAATTTGCCATTTATACTAGCACAAAAAGTGCTGTTAAAAGTTGCCGTTCGGTTTGACTGCTTTTCGAGCATCGCATTAATTTAATACGGCACCTAATAAGCTTCTGAAGCCATTATTTTAACTAAACTAATATAGAGATAAAAGCTAGGAAACTTGCAGGATTTATAGTGACTAAAAAATACCTTCTATCTAACTCCATCGGCGTTTTATAGCCACCAAATTTAAATTGCTAGGTTGTGAAAATCCGAATGGGACACCGTAGTGTACGGAATAGCTTTATATTGGTAATTTGCCATTTATACTAGCTGTTAAAAGTTGCTGTTCGGTTTGACTGCTTTTCGAGCATCGCATTAATTTAATACGGCACCTAATAAGCTCCTGAAGCCATTATTTTAACTAAATTAATATTGAAATGAGAGCTAGGTAACGTGCAGGATTTATAGTGACTAAAAAATACAATTTATCTAACTCCATCGGGAACTTCCAGCCACCAAATTTGAATTACTAGGTTGTGATAAACCGAATGTGACACCATAGTGTACGGAATAGCTTTACATTGATGATTTGACATTTATACTAGCACAAAAAATGCTATTAAAAGCTGCCGCTTGGTTTGACTGCTTTCCGAGCATCGCATTAATTTAATACGGCATCTAATAACCTTCTGCAGCCATTATTTTAACTAAACTAATATAGAGATAAAAGCTAGGAAACTTGCAGGATTTATAGTGACTAAAAAATACCTTCTATCTAACTCCATCGGCGTTTTATAGCCACCAAATTTGAATTGCTAGGTTGTGAAAATCCGAATGGGACACCGTAGTGTACGGAATAGCTTTATATTGATAATTTGCCATTTATACTAGCACAAAAAATGCTGTTAAAAGTTGCCGTTCGGTTTGACTGCTTTTCGAGCATCGCATTAATTTAATACGGCACCTAATAAGCTTCTGAAGCCATTATTTTAACTAAACTAATATAGAGATAAAAGCTAGGAAACTTGCAGGATTTATAGTGACTAAAAAATACCTTCTATCTAACTCCATCGGCGTTTTATAACCACCAAATTTGAATTGCTAGGTTGTGAAAATCCGAATGGGACACCGTAGTGTACGGAATAGCTTTATATTGATAATTTGCCATTTATACTAGCACAAAAAATGCTGTTAAAAGTTGCCGTTCGGTTTGACTGCTTTTCGTGCATCGCACTAATTTAATACGGCACCTAATAAGCTCCTGAAGCCATTATTTAAACTAAATTAATATAGAAATGAGAGCTAGGTAACGTGCAGGATTTATAGTGACTAAAAAATACAATTTATCTAACTCCATCGGGAACTTCCAACCAACAAATTTGAATTACTAGGTTGTGATAAACCGAATGTGACACCGTAGTGTACGGAATAGCTTTATATTGGTAATTTGCCATTTATACTAGCACAAAAAGTGCTGTTAAAAGTTGCCGTTCGGTTTGACTGCTTTTCGAGCATCGCATTAATTTAATACGGCACCTAATAAGCTTCTGAAGCCATTATTTTAACTAAACTAATATAGGATAAAAGCTAGGAAACTTGCAGGATTTATAGTGACTAAAAAATACCTTCTATCTAACTCCATCGGCGTTTTATAGCCACCAAATTTAAATTGCTAGGTTGTGAAAATCCGAATGGGACACCGTAGTGTACGGAATAGCTTTATATTGATAATTTGCCATTTATACTAGCTGTTAAAAGTTGCCGTTCGGTTTGACTGCTTTTCGAGCATCGCATTAATTTAATACGGCACCTAATAAGCTCCTGAAGCCATTATTTTAACTAAATTAATATAGAAATGAGAGCTAGGTAACGTGCAGTATTTATAGTGACTAAAAAATACAATTTATCTAACTCCATCGGAAACTTCCAGCCACCAAATTTGAATTACTAGGTTGTGATAAAACGAATGTGACACCATAGTGTACGGAATAGCTTTATATTGGTAATTTGCCATTTATACTAGCTGTTAAAAGTTGCCGTTCGGTTTGACTGGTTTTCGGGCATCACGTTAATTTAATACGGCACCTAATAAGCTCCTGAAGCCATTATTTTAACTAAATTAATATAGAAATGAGAGCTAGGTAACGTGCAGTATTTATAGTGACTAAAAAATACAATTTATCTAACTCCATCGGGAACTTCCAGCCACCAAATTTGAATTACTAGGTTGTGATAAACCGAATGTGACACCGTAGTGTACGGAATAGCTTTATATTGATAATTTGCCATTTATACTAGCTGTTAAAAGTTGCCGTTCGGTTTGACTGCTTTTCGAGCATCGCATTAATTTAATACGGCACCTAATAAGCTCCTGAAGCCATTATGTTAACTAAATTAATATTGAAATGAGAGCTAGGTAACGTGCAGGATTTATAGTGACTAAAAAATACAATTTATCTAACTCCATCGGGAACTTCCAGCCACCAAATTTGAATTACTAGGTTGTGATAAACCGAATGTGACACCGTAGTGTACGGAATAGCTTTATATTGGTAATTTGCCATTTATACTAGCACAAAAAGTGCTGTTAAAAGTTGCCGTTCGGTTTGACTGCTTTTCGAGCATCGCATTAATTTAATACGGCACCTAATAAGCTCCTGAAGCCATTATTTTAACTAAATTAATATAGAAATGAGAGCTAGGTAACGTGCAGGATTTATAGTGACTAAAAAATACAATTTATCTAACTCCATCGGAAACTTTCAGCCACCAAATTTGAATTACTAGGTTGTGATAAACCGAATGTGACACCATAGTGTACGGAATAGCTTTATATTGGTAATTTGCCATTTATACTAGCACAAAAAGTGCTGTTAAAAGTTGCCGTTCGGTTTGACTGCTTTTCGAGCATCGCATTAATTTAATACGGCACCTAATAAGCTCCTGAAGCCATTATTTTAACTAAATTAATATTGAAATGAGAGCTAGGTAACGTGCAGGATTTATAGTGACTAAAAAATACAATTTATCTAACTCCATCGGGAACTTCCAGCCACCAAATTTGAATTACTAGGTTGTGATAAACCGAATGTGACACCGTAGTGTACGGAATAGCTTTATATTGGTAATTTGCCATTTATACTAGCACAAAAAGTGCTGTTAAAAGTTGCCGTTCGGTTTGACTGCTTTTCGAGCATCGCATTAATTTAATACGGCACCTAATAAGCTCCTGAAGCCATTATTTTAACTAAATTAATATAGAAATGAGAGCTAGGTAACGTGCAGGATTTATAGTGACTAAAAAATACAATTTATCTAACTCCATCGGGAACTTCCAGCCACCAAATTTGAATTACTAGGTTGTGATAAACCGAATGTGACACCATAGTGTACGGAATAGCTTTATATTGGTAATTTGCCATTTATACTAGCACAAAAAATGCTGTTAAAAGTTGCCGTTCGGTTTGACTGCTTTTCGAGCATCGCATTAATTTAATACGGCACCTAATAAGCTTCTGCAGCCATTATTTTAACTAAACTAATATAGAGATAAAAGCTAGGAAACTTGCAGGATTTATAGTGACTAAAAAATACCTTCTATCTAACTCCATCGGCGTTTTATAGCCACCAAATTTAAATTGCTAGGTTGTGAAAATCCGAATGGGACACCGTAGTGTACGGAATAGCTTTATATTGATAATTTGTCATTTATACTAGCTGTTAAAAGTTGCCGTTCGGTTTGACTGCTTTTCGAGCATCGCATTAATTTAATACGGCACCTAATAAGCTCCTGAAGCCATTATGTTAACTAAATTAATATAGAAATGAGAGCTAGGTAACGTGCAGGATTTATAGTGACTAAAAAATACAATTTATCTAACTCCATCGGGAACTTCCAGCCACCAAATTTGAATTACTAGGTTGTGATAAACCGAATGTGACACCATAGTGTACGGAATAGCTTTATATTGGTAATTTGCCATTTATACTAGCACAAAAAGTGCTGTTAAAAGTTGCCGTTCGGTTTGACTGCTTTTCGAGCATCGCATTAATTTAATACGGCACCTAATAAGCTCCTGAAGCCATTATTTTAACTAAATTAATATAGAAATGAGAGCTAGGTAACGTGCAGGATTTATAGTGACTAAAAAATACAATTTATCTAACTCCATCGGGAACTTCCAGCCACCAAATTTGAATTACTAGGTTGTGATAAACCGAATGTGACACCGTAGTGTACGGAATAGCTTTATATTGGTAATTTGCTATTTATACTAGCACAAAAAGTGCTGTTAAAAGTTGCCGTTCGGTTTGACTGCTTTTCGAGCATCGCATTAATTTAATACGGCACCTAATAAGCTCCTGAAGCCATTATTTTAACTAAATTAATATAGAAATGAGAGCTAGGTAACGTGCAGGATTTATAGTGACTAAAAAATACAATTTATCTAACTCCATCGGAAACTTTCAGCCACCAAATTTGAATTACTAGGTTGTGATAAACCGAATGTGACACCATAGTGTACGGAATAGCTTTATATTGGTAATTTGCCATTTATACTAGCACAAAAAGTGCTGTTAAAAGTTGCCGTTCGGTTTGACTGCTTTTCGAGCATCGCATTAATTTAATACGGCACCTAATAAGCTCCTGAAGCCATTATTTTAACTAAATTAATATAGAAATGAGAGCTAGGTAACGTGCAGGATTTATAGTGACTAAAAAATACAATTTATCTAACTCCATCGGGAACTTCCAGCCACCAAATTTGAATTACTAGGTTGTGATAAACCGAATGTGACACCATAGTGTACGGAATAGCTTTATATTGGTAATTTGCCATTTATACTAGCACAAAAAATGCTGTTAAAAGTTGCCGTTCGGTTTGACTGCTTTTCGAGCATCGCATTAATTTAATACGGCACCTAATAAGCTTCTGAAGCCATTATTTTAACTAAACTAATATAGAGATAAAAGCTAGGAAACTTGCAGGATTTATAGTGACTAAAAAATACCTTCTATCTAACTCCATCGGCGTTTTATAGCCACCAAATTTAAATTGCTAGGTTGTGAAAATCCGAATGGGACACCGTAGTGTACGGAATAGCTTTATATTGATAATTTGTCATTTATACTAGCTGTTAAAAGTTGCCGTTCGGTTTGACTGCTTTTCGAGCATCGCATTAATTTAATACGGCACCTAATAAGCTCCTGAAGCCATTATGTTAACTAAATTAATATAGAAATGAGAGCTAGGTAACGTGCAGGATTTATAGTGACTAAAAAATACAATTTATCTAACTCCATCGGGAACTTCCAGCCACCAAATTTGAATTACTAGGTTGTGATAAACCGAATGTGACACCATAGTGTACGGAATAGCTTTATATTGGTAATTTGCCATTTATACTAGCACAAAAAGTGCTGTTAAAAGTTGCCGTTCGGTTTGACTGCTTTTCGAGCATCGCATTAATTTAATACGGCACCTAATAAGCTCCTGAAGCCATTATTTTAACTAAATTAATATAGAAATGAGAGCTAGGTAACGTGCAGGATTTATAGTGACTAAAAAATACAATTTATCTAACTCCATCGGGAACTTCCAGCCACCAAATTTGAATTACTAGGTTGTGATAAACCGAATGTGACACCGTAGTGTACGGAATAGCTTTATATTGGTAATTTGCTATTTATACTAGCACAAAAAGTGCTGTTAAAAGTTGCCGTTCGGGTTGACTGCTTTTCGAGCATCGCATTAATTTAATACGGCACCTAATAAGCTCCTGAAGCCATTATTTTAACTAAATTAATATACGAGTAGAAATGAGAGCTAGGTAACGTGCAGGATTTATAGTGACTAAAAAATACAATTTATCTAACTCCATCGGAAACTTCCAGCCACCAAATTTGAATTACTAGGTTATGATAAACCGAATGTGACACCATAGTGTACGGAATAGCTTTATATTGGTAATTTGCCATTTATACTAGCACAAAAAATGCTGCTACAAGTCGCCGTTCGCTTTGACTGGTTTTCGGGCATCACGTTAATTTAATACGGCACCTAATAAGCTCCTGAAGCCATTATTTTAACTAAATTAATATAGAAATGAGAGCTAGGTAACGTGCAGGATTTATAGTGACTAAAAAATACAATTTATCTAACTCCATCGGGAACTTCCAGCCACCAAATTTGAATTACTAGGTTGTGATAAACCGACTGTGACACCGTAGTGTACGGAATAGCTTTATATTGGTAATTTGCCATTTATACTAGCACAAAAAGTGCTGTTAAAAGTTGCCGTTCGGGTTGACTGCTTTTCGAGCATCGCATTAATTTAATACGGCACCTAATAAGCTCCTGAAGCCATTATTTTAACTAAATTAATATAGAAATGAGAGCTAGGTAACGTGCAGGATTTATAGTGACTAAAAAATACAATTTATCTAACTCCATCGGAAACTTCCAGCCACCAAATTTGAATTACTAGGTTATGATAAACCGAATGTGACACCATAGTGTACGGAATAGCTTTATATTGGTAATTTGCCATTTATACTAGCACAAAAAATGCTGCTACAAGTCGCCGTTCGCTTTGACTGGTTTTCGGGCATCACGTTAATTTAATACGGCACCTAATAAGCTCCTGAAGCCATTATTTTAACTAAATTAATATAGAAATGAGAGCTAGGTAACGTGCAGGATTTATAGTGACTAAAAAATACAATTTATCTAACTCCATCGGGAACTTCCAGCCACCAAATTTGAATTACTAGGTTGTGATAAACCGAATGTGACACCGTAGTGTACGGAATAGCTTTATATTGGTAATTTGCCATTTATACTAGCACAAAAAGTGCTGTTAAAAGTTGCCGTTCGGGTTGACTGCTTTTCGAGCATCGCATTAATTTAATACGGCACCTAATAAGCTCCTGAAGCCATTATTTTAACTAAATTAATATAGAAATGAGAGCTAGGTAACGTGCAGGATTTATAGTGACTAAAAAATACAATTTATCTAACTCCATCGGGAACTTCCAGCCACCAAATTTGAATTACTAGGTTGTGATAAACCGACTGTGACACCGTAGTGTACGGAATAGCTTTATATTGGTAATTTGCCATTTATACTAGCACAAAAAGTGCTGTTAAAAGTTGCCGTTCGGTTTGACTGCTTTTCGAGCATCGCATTAATGTAATACGGCACCTAATAAGCTCCTGAAGCCATTATTTTAACTAAATTAATATAGAAATACGAGCTAGGTAACGTGCAGGATTTATAGTGACTAAAAAATACAATTTATCTAACTCCATCGGGAACTTCCAGCCACCAAATTTGAATTACTAGGTTGTGATAAACCGACTGTGACACCGTAGTGTACGGAATAGCTTTATATTGGTAATTTGCCATTTATACTAGCACAAAAAGTGCTGTTAAAAGTTGCCGTTCGGTTTGACTGCTTTTCGAGCATCGCATTAATGTAATACGGCACCTAATAAGCTCCTGAAGCCATTATTTTAACTAAATTAATATAGAAATGAGAGCTAGGTAACGTGCAGGATTTATAGTGACTAAAAAATACAATTTATCTAACTCCATCGGGAACTTCCAGCCACCAAATTTGAATTACTAGGTTGTGATAAACCGACTGTGACACCGTAGTGTACGGAATAGCTTTATATTGGTAATTTGCCATTTATACTAGCACAAAAAGTGCTGTTAAAAGTTGCCGTTCGGTTTGACTGCTTTTCGAGCATCGCATTAATGTAATACGGCACCTAATAAGCTCCTGAAGCCATTATTTTAACTAAATTAATATAGAAATACGAGCTAGGTAACGTGCAGGATTTATAGTGACTAAAAAATACAATTTATCTAACTCCATCGGGAACTTCCAGCCACCAAATTTGAATTACTAGGTTGTGATAAACCGAATGTGACACCGTAGTGTACGGAATAGCTTTATATTGGTAATTTGCCATTTATACTTGCACAAAAAGTGCTGTTAAAAGTTGCCGTTCGGTTTGACTGCTTTTCGAGCATCGCATTAATTTAATACGGCACCTAATAAGCTCCTGAAGCCATTATTTTAACTAAATTAATATAGAAATGAGAGCTAGGTAACGTGCAGGATTTATAGTGACTAAAAAATACAATTTATCTAACTCCATCGGAAACTTCCAGCCACCAAATTTGAATTACTAGGTTGTGATAAACCGACTGTGACACCGTAGTGTACGGAATAGCTTTATATTGGTAATTTGCCATTTATACTAGCACAAAAAGTGCTGTTAAAAGTTGCCGTTCGGGTTGACTGCTTTTCGAGCATCGCATTAATTTAATACGGCACCTAATAAGCTCCTGAAGCCATTATTTTAACTAAATTAATATAGAAATGAGAGCTAGGTAACGTGCAGGATTTATAGTGACTAAAAAATACAATTTATCTAACTCCATCGGGAACTTCCAGCCACCAAATTTGAATTACTAGGTTGTGATAAACCGACTGTGACACCGTAGTGTACGGAATAGCTTTATATTGGTAATTTGCCATTTATACTAGCACAAAAAGTGCTGTTAAAAGTTGCCGTTCGGGTTGACTGCTTTTCGAGCATCGCATTAATTTAATACGGCACCTAATAAGCTCCTGAAGCCATTATTTTAACTAAATTAATATAGAAATGAGAGCTAGGTAACGTGCAGGATTTATAGTGACTAAAAAATACAATTTATCTAACTCCATCGGAAACTTCCAGCCACCAAATTTGAATTACTAGGTTATGATAAACCGAATGTGACACCATAGTGTACGGAATAGCTTTATATTGGTAATTTGCCATTTATACTAGCACAAAAAATGCTGCTACAAGTCGCCGTTCGCTTTGACTGGTTTTCGGGCATCACGTTAATTTAATACGGCACCTAATAAGCTCCTGAAGCCATTATTTTAACTAAATTAATATAGAAATGAGAGCTAGGTAACGTGCAGGATTTATAGTGACTAAAAAATACAATTTATCTAACTCCATCGGGAACTTCCAGCCACCAAATTTGAATTACTAGGTTGTGATAAACCGAATGTGACACCGTAGTGTACGGAATAGCTTTATATTGGTAATTTGCCATTTATACTAGCACAAAAAGTGCTGTTAAAAGTTGCCGTTCGGTTTGACTGCTTTTCGAGCATCGCATTAATTTAATACGGCACCTAATAAGCTCCTGAAGCCATTATTTTAACTAAATTAATATAGAAATGAGAGCTAGGTAACGTGCAGGATTTATAGTGACTAAAAAATACAATTTATCTAACTCCATCGGGAACTTCCAGCCACCAAATTTGAATTACTAGGTTGTGATAAACCGAATGTGACACCGTAGTGTACGGAATAGCTTTATATTGGTAATTTGCCATTTATACTAGCACAAAAAGTGCTGTTAAAAGTTGCCGTTCGGGTTGACTGCTTTTCGAGCATCGCATTAATTTAATACGGCACCTAATAAGCTCCTGAAGCCATTATTTTAACTAAATTAATATAGAAATGAGAGCTAGGTAACGTGCAGGATTTATAGTGACTAAAAAATACAATTTATCTAACTCCATCGGGAACTTCCAGCCACCAAATTTGAATTACTAGGTTGTGATAAACCGACTGTGACACCGTAGTGTACGGAATAGCTTTATATTGGTAATTTGCCATTTATACTAGCACAAAAAGTGCTGTTAAAAGTTGCCGTTCGGTTTGACTGCTTTTCGAGCATCGCATTAATGTAATACGGCACCTAATAAGCTCCTGAAGCCATTATTTTAACTAAATTAATATAGAAATACGAGCTAGGTAACGTGCAGGATTTATAGTGACTAAAAAATACAATTTATCTAACTCCATCGGGAACTTCCAGCCACCAAATTTGAATTACTAGGTTGTGATAAACCGACTGTGACACCGTAGTGTACGGAATAGCTTTATATTGGTAATTTGCCATTTATACTAGCACAAAAAGTGCTGTTAAAAGTTGCCGTTCGGTTTGACTGCTTTTCGAGCATCGCATTAATGTAATACGGCACCTAATAAGCTCCTGAAGCCATTATTTTAACTAAATTAATATAGAAATGAGAGCTAGGTAACGTGCAGGATTTATAGTGACTAAAAAATACAATTTATCTAACTCCATCGGGAACTTCCAGCCACCAAATTTGAATTACTAGGTTGTGATAAACCGACTGTGACACCGTAGTGTACGGAATAGCTTTATATTGGTAATTTGCCATTTATACTAGCACAAAAAGTGCTGTTAAAAGTTGCCGTTCGGTTTGACTGCTTTTCGAGCATCGCATTAATGTAATACGGCACCTAATAAGCTCCTGAAGCCATTATTTTAACTAAATTAATATAGAAATGAGAGCTAGGTAACGTGCAGGATTTATAGTGACTAAAAAATACAATTTATCTAACTCCATCGGGAACTTCCAGCCACCAAATTTGAATTACTAGGTTGTGATAAACCGACTGTGACACCGTAGTGTACGGAATAGCTTTATATTGGTAATTTGCCATTTATACTAGCACAAAAAGTGCTGTTAAAAGTTGCCGTTCGGTTTGACTGCTTTTCGAGCATCGCATTAATGTAATACGGCACCTAATAAGCTCCTGAAGCCATTATTTTAACTAAATTAATATAGAAATGAGAGCTAGGTAACGTGCAGGATTTATAGTGACTAAAAAATACAATTTATCTAACTCCATCGGGAACTTCCAGCCACCAAATTTGAATTACTAGGTTGTGATAAACCGACTGTGACACCGTAGTGTACGGAATAGCTTTATATTGGTAATTTGCCATTTATACTAGCACAAAAAGTGCTGTTAAAAGTTGCCGTTCGGTTTGACTGCTTTTCGAGCATCGCATTAATGTAATACGGCACCTAATAAGCTCCTGAAGCCATTATTTTAACTAAATTAATATAGAAATGAGAGCTAGGTAACGTGCAGGATTTATAGTGACTAAAAAATACAATTTATCTAACTCCATCGGGAACTTCCAGCCACCAAATTTGAATTACTAGGTTGTGATAAACCGACTGTGACACCGTAGTGTACGGAATAGCTTTATATTGGTAATTTGCCATTTATACTAGCACAAAAAGTGCTGTTAAAAGTTGCCGTTCGGTTTGACTGCTTTTCGAGCATCGCATTAATGTAATACGGCACCTAATAAGCTCCTGAAGCCATTATTTTAACTAAATTAATATAGAAATGAGAGCTAGGTAACGTGCAGGATTTATAGTGACTAAAAAATACAATTTATCTAACTCCATCGGGAACTTCCAGCCACCAAATTTGAATTACTAGGTTGTGATAAACCGACTGTGACACCGTAGTGTACGGAATAGCTTTATATTGGTAATTTGCCATTTATACTAGCACAAAAAGTGCTGTTAAAAGTTGCCGTTCGGTTTGACTGCTTTTCGAGCATCGCATTAATGTAATACGGCACCTAATAAGCTCCTGAAGCCATTATTTTAACTAAATTAATATAGAAATGAGAGCTAGGTAACGTGCAGGATTTATAGTGACTAAAAAATACAATTTATCTAACTCCATCGGGAACTTCCAGCCACCAAATTTGAATTACTAGGTTGTGATAAACCGACTGTGACACCGTAGTGTACGGAATAGCTTTATATTGGTAATTTGCCATTTATACTAGCACAAAAAGTGCTGTTAAAAGTTGCCGTTCGGTTTGACTGCTTTTCGAGCATCGCATTAATGTAATACGGCACCTAATAAGCTCCTGAAGCCATTATTTTAACTAAATTAATATAGAAATACGAGCTAGGTAACGTGCAGGATTTATAGTGACTAAAAAATACAATTTATCTAACTCCATCGGGAACTTCCAGCCACCAAATTTGAATTACTAGGTTGTGATAAACCGACTGTGACACCGTAGTGTACGGAATAGCTTTATATTGGTAATTTGCCATTTATACTAGCACAAAAAGTGCTGTTAAAAGTTGCCGTTCGGTTTGACTGCTTTTCGAGCATCGCATTAATGTAATACGGCACCTAATAAGCTCCTGAAGCCATTATTTTAACTAAATTAATATAGAAATGAGAGCTAGGTAACGTGCAGGATTTATAGTGACTAAAAAATACAATTTATCTAACTCCATCGGGAACTTCCAGCCACCAAATTTGAATTACTAGGTTGTGATAAACCGAATGTGACACCGTAGTGTACGGAATAGCTTTATATTGGTAATTTGCCATTTATACTAGCACAAAAAGTGCTGTTAAAAGTTGCCGTTCGGTTTGACTGCTTTTTCGAGCATCGCATTAATGTAATACGGCACCTAATAAGCTCCTGAAGCATTATTTTAACTAAATTAATATAGAAATACGAGCTAGGTAACGTGCAGGATTTATAGTGACTAAAAAATACAATTTATCTAACTCCATCGGGAACTTCCAGCCACCAAATTTGAATTACTAGGTTGTGATAAACCGACTGTGACACCGTAGTGTACGGAATAGCTTTATATTGGTAATTTGCCATTTATACTAGCACAAAAAGTGCTGTTAAAAGTTGCCGTTCGGTTTGACTGCTTTTCGAGCATCGCATTAATGTAATACGGCACCTAATAAGCTCCTGAAACCATTATTTTAACTAAATTAATATAGAAATGAGAGCTAGGTAACGTGCAGGATTTATAGTGACTAAAAAATACAATTTATCTAACTCCATCGGGAACTTCCAGCCACCAAATTTGAATTACTAGGTTGTGATAAACCGACTGTGACACCGTAGTGTACGGAATAGCTTTATATTGGTAATTTGCCATTTATACTAGCACAAAAAGTGCTGTTAAAAGTTGCCGTTCGGTTTGACTGCTTTTCGAGCATCGCATTAATGTAATACGGCACCTAATAAGCTCCTGAAGCCATTATTTTAACTAAATTAATATAGAAATGAGAGCTAGGTAACGTGCAGGATTTATAGTGACTAAAAAATACAATTTATCTAACTCCATCGGGAACTTCCAGCCACCAAATTTGAATTACTAGGTTGTGATAAACCGACTGTGACACCGTAGTGTACGGAATAGCTTTATATTGGTAATTTGCCATTTATACTAGCACAAAAAGTGCTGTTAAAAGTTGCCGTTCGGTTTGACTGCTTTTCGAGCATCGCATTAATGTAATACGGCACCTAATAAGCTCCTGAAGCCATTATTTTAACTAAATTAATATAGAAATGAGAGCTAGGTAACGTGCAGGATTTATAGTGACTAAAAAATACAATTTATCTAACTCCATCGGGAACTTCCAGCCACCAAATTTGAATTACTAGGTTGTGATAAACCGACTGTGACACCGTAGTGTACGGAATAGCTTTATATTGGTAATTTGCCATTTATACTAGCACAAAAAGTGCTGTTAAAAGTTGCCGTTCGGTTTGACTGCTTTTCGAGCATCGCATTAATGTAATACGGCACCTAATAAGCTCCTGAAGCCATTATTTTAACTAAATTAATATAGAAATACGAGCTAGGTAACGTGCAGGATTTATAGTGACTAAAAAATACAATTTATCTAACTCCATCGGGAACTTCCAGCCACCAAATTTGAATTACTAGGTTGTGATAAACCGACTGTGACACCGTAGTGTACGGAATAGCTTTATATTGGTAATTTGCCATTTATACTAGCACAAAAAGTGCTGTTAAAAGTTGCCGTTCGGTTTGACTGCTTTTCGAGCATCGCATTAATGTAATACGGCACCTAATAAGCTCCTGAAGCCATTATTTTAAATAAATTAATATAGAAATGAGAGCTAGGTAACGTGCAGGATTTATAGTGACTAAAAAATACAATTTATCTAACTCCATCGGGAACTTCCAGCCACCAAATTTGAATTACTAGGTTGTGATAAACCGAATGTGACACCGTAGTGTACGGAATAGCTTTATATTGGTAATTTGCCATTTATACTAGCACAAAAAGTGCTGTTAAAAGTTGCCGTTCGGGTTGACTGCTTTTCGAGCATCGCATTAATTTAATACGGCACCTAATAAGCTCCTGAAGCCATTATTTTAACTAAATTAATATAGAAATGAGAGCTAGGTAACGTGCAGGATTTATAGTGACTAAAAAATACAATTTATCTAACTCCATCGGGAACTTCCAGCCACCAAATTTGAATTACTAGGTTGTGATAAACCGACTGTGACACCGTAGTGTACGGAATAGCTTTATATTGGTAATTTGCCATTTATACTAGCACAAAAAGTGCTGTTAAAAGTTGCCGTTCGGTTTGACTGCTTTTCGAGCATCGCATTAATGTAATACGGCACCTAATAAGCTCCTGAAGCCATTATTTTAACTAAATTAATATAGAAATACGAGCTAGGTAACGTGCAGGATTTATAGTGACTAAAAAATACAATTTATCTAACTCCATCGGGAACTTCCAGCCACCAAATTTGAATTACTAGGTTGTGATAAACCGAATGTGACACCGTAGTGTACGGAATAGCTTTATATTGGTAATTTGCCATTTATACTTGCACAAAAAGTGCTGTTAAAAGTTGCCGTTCGGTTTGACTGCTTTTCGAGCATCGCATTAATTTAATACGGCACCTAATAAGCTCCTGAATCCATTATTTTAACTAAATTAATATAGAAATGAGAGCTAGGTAACGTGCAGGATTTATAGTGACTAAAAAATACAATTTATCTAACTCCATCGGAAACTTCCAGCCACCAAATTTGAATTACTAGGTTGTGATAAACCGACTGTGACACCGTAGTGTACGGAATAGCTTTATATTGGTAATTTGCCATTTATACTAGCACAAAAAGTGCTGTTAAAAGTTGCCGTTCGGGTTGACTGCTTTTCGAGCATCGCATTAATTTAATACGGCACCTAATAAGCTCCTGAAGCCATTATTTTAACTAAATTAATATAGAAATGAGAGCTAGGTAACGTGCAGGATTTATAGTGACTAAAAAATACAATTTATCTAACTCCATCGGGAACTTCCAGCCACCAAATTTGAATTACTAGGTTGTGATAAACCGAATGTGACACCGTAGTGTACGGAATAGCTTTATATTGGTAATTTGCCATTTATACTTGCACAAAAAGTGCTGTTAAAAGTTGCCGTTCGGTTTGACTGCTTTTCGAGCATCGCATTAATTTAATACGGCACCTAATAAGCTCCTGAAGCCATTATTTTAACTAAATTAATATAGAAATGAGAGCTAGGTAACGTGCAGGATTTATAGTGACTAAAAAATACAATTTATCTAACTCCATCGGAAACTTCCAGCCACCAAATTTGAATTACTAGGTTGTGATAAACCGACTGTGACACCGTAGTGTACGGAATAGCTTTATATTGGTAATTTGCCATTTATACTAGCACAAAAAGTGCTGTTAAAAGTTGCCGTTCGGGTTGACTGCTTTTCGAGCATCGCATTAATTTAATACGGCACCTAATAAGCTCCTGAAGCCATTATTTTAACTAAATTAATATAGAAATGAGAGCTAGGTAACGTGCAGGATTTATAGTGACTAAAAAATACAATTTATCTAACTCCATCGGAAACTTCCAGCCACCAAATTTGAATTACTAGGTTATGATAAACCGAATGTGACACCATAGTGTACGGAATAGCTTTATATTGGTAATTTGCCATTTATACTAGCACAAAAAATGCTGCTACAAGTCGCCGTTCGCTTTGACTGGTTTTCGGGCATCACGTTAATTTAATACGGCACCTAATAAGCTCCTGAAGCCATTATTTTAACTAAATTAATATAGAAATGAGAGCTAGGTAACGTGCAGGATTTATAGTGACTAAAAAATACAATTTATCTAACTCCATCGGGAACTTCCAGCCACCAAATTTGAATTACTAGGTTGTGATAAACCGACTGTGACACCGTAGTGTACGGAATAGCTTTATATTGGTAATTTGCCATTTATACTAGCACAAAAAGTGCTGTTAAAAGTTGCCGTTCGGGTTGACTGCTTTTCGAGCATCGCATTAATTTAATACGGCACCTAATAAGCTCCTGAAGCCATTATTTTAACTAAATTAATATAGAAATGAGAGCTAGGTAACGTGCAGGATTTATAGTGACTAAAAAATACAATTTATCTAACTCCATCGGAAACTTCCAGCCACCAAATTTGAATTACTAGGTTATGATAAACCGAATGTGACACCATAGTGTACGGAATAGCTTTATATTGGTAATTTGCCATTTATACTAGCACAAAAAATGCTGCTACAAGTCGCCGTTCGCTTTGACTGGTTTTCGGGCATCACGTTAATTTAATACGGCACCTAATAAGCTCCTGAAGCCATTATTTTAACTAAATTAATATAGAAATGAGAGCTAGGTAACGTGCAGGATTTATAGTGACTAAAAAATACAATTTATCTAACTCCATCGGGAACTTCCAGCCACCAAATTTGAATTACTAGGTTGTGATAAACCGAATGTGACACCGTAGTGTACGGAATAGCTTTATATTGGTAATTTGCCATTTATACTAGCACAAAAAGTGCTGTTAAAAGTTGCCGTTCGGGTTGACTGCTTTTCGAGCATCGCATTAATTTAATACGGCACCTAATAAGCTCCTGAAGCCATTATTTTAACTAAATTAATATAGAAATGAGAGCTAGGTAACGTGCAGGATTTATAGTGACTAAAAAATACAATTTATCTAACTCCATCGGGAACTTCCAGCCACCAAATTTGAATTACTAGGTTGTGATAAACCGACTGTGACACCGTAGTGTACGGAATAGCTTTATATTGGTAATTTGCCATTTATACTAGCACAAAAAGTGCTGTTAAAAGTTGCCGTTCGGTTTGACTGCTTTTCGAGCATCGCATTAATGTAATACGGCACCTAATAAGCTCCTGAAGCCATTATTTTAACTAAATTAATATAGAAATACGAGCTAGGTAACGTGCAGGATTTATAGTGACTAAAAAATACAATTTATCTAACTCCATCGGGAACTTCCAGCCACCAAATTTGAATTACTAGGTTGTGATAAACCGACTGTGACACCGTAGTGTACGGAATAGCTTTATATTGGTAATTTGCCATTTATACTAGCACAAAAAGTGCTGTTAAAAGTTGCCGTTCGGTTTGACTGCTTTTCGAGCATCGCATTAATGTAATACGGCACCTAATAAGCTCCTGAAGCCATTATTTTAACTAAATTAATATAGAAATGAGAGCTAGGTAACGTGCAGGATTTATAGTGACTAAAAAATACAATTTATCTAACTCCATCGGGAACTTCCAGCCACCAAATTTGAATTACTAGGTTGTGATAAACCGACTGTGACACCGTAGTGTACGGAATAGCTTTATATTGGTAATTTGCCATTTATACTAGCACAAAAAGTGCTGTTAAAAGTTGCCGTTCGGTTTGACTGCTTTTCGAGCATCGCATTAATGTAATACGGCACCTAATAAGCTCCTGAAGCCATTATTTTAACTAAATTAATATAGAAATACGAGCTAGGTAACGTGCAGGATTTATAGTGACTAAAAAATACAATTTATCTAACTCCATCGGGAACTTCCAGCCACCAAATTTGAATTACTAGGTTGTGATAAACCGAATGTGACACCGTAGTGTACGGAATAGCTTTATATTGGTAATTTGCCATTTATACTTGCACAAAAAGTGCTGTTAAAAGTTGCCGTTCGGTTTGACTGCTTTTCGAGCATCGCATTAATTTAATACGGCACCTAATAAGCTCCTGAAGCCATTATTTTAACTAAATTAATATAGAAATGAGAGCTAGGTAACGTGCAGGATTTATAGTGACTAAAAAATACAATTTATCTAACTCCATCGGAAACTTCCAGCCACCAAATTTGAATTACTAGGTTGTGATAAACCGACTGTGACACCGTAGTGTACGGAATAGCTTTATATTGGTAATTTGCCATTTATACTAGCACAAAAAGTGCTGTTAAAAGTTGCCGTTCGGGTTGACTGCTTTTCGAGCATCGCATTAATTTAATACGGCACCTAATAAGCTCCTGAAGCCATTATTTTAACTAAATTAATATAGAAATGAGAGCTAGGTAACGTGCAGGATTTATAGTGACTAAAAAATACAATTTATCTAACTCCATCGGGAACTTCCAGCCACCAAATTTGAATTACTAGGTTGTGATAAACCGACTGTGACACCGTAGTGTACGGAATAGCTTTATATTGGTAATTTGCCATTTATACTAGCACAAAAAGTGCTGTTAAAAGTTGCCGTTCGGGTTGACTGCTTTTCGAGCATCGCATTAATTTAATACGGCACCTAATAAGCTCCTGAAGCCATTATTTTAACTAAATTAATATAGAAATGAGAGCTAGGTAACGTGCAGGATTTATAGTGACTAAAAAATACAATTTATCTAACTCCATCGGGAACTTCCAGCCACCAAATTTGAATTACTAGGTTGTGATAAACCGACTGTGACACCGTAGTGTACGGAATAGCTTTATATTGGTAATTTGCCATTTATACTAGCACAAAAAGTGCTGTTAAAAGTTGCCGTTCGGGTTGACTGCTTTTCGAGCATCGCATTAATGTAATACGGCACCTAATAAGCTCCTGAAGCCATTATTTTAACTAAATTAATATAGAAATGAGAGCTAGGTAACGTGCAGGATTTATAGTGACTAAAAAATACAATTTATCTAACTCCATCGGAAACTTCCAGCCACCAAATTTGAATTACTAGGTTGTGATAAACCGAATGTGACACCGTAGTGTACGGAATAGCTTTATATTGGTAATTTGCCATTTATACTAGCACAAAAAGTGCTGTTAAAAGTTGCCGTTCGGGTTGACTGCTTTTCGAGCATCGCATTAATTTAATACGGCACCTAATAAGCTCCTGAAGCCATTATTTTAACTAAATTAATATAGAAATGAGAGCTAGGTAACGTGCAGGATTTATAGTGACTAAAAAATACAATTTATCTAACTCCATCGGGAACTTCCAGCCACCAAATTTGAATTACTAGGTTGTGATAAACCGAATGTGACACCGTAGTGTACGGAATAGCTTTATATTGGTAATTTGCCATTTATACTAGCACAAAAAGTGCTGTTAAAAGTTGCCGTTCGGGTTGACTGCTTTTCGAGCATCGCATTAATTTAATACGGCACCTAATAAGCTCCTGAAGCCATTATTTTAACTAAATTAATATAGAAATGAGAGCTAGGTAACGTGCAGGATTTATAGTGACTAAAAAATACAATTTATCTAACTCCATCGGGAACTTCCAGCCACCAAATTTGAATTACTAGGTTGTGATAAACCGACTGTGACACCGTAGTGTACGGAATAGCTTTATATTGGTAATTTGCCATTTATACTAGCACAAAAAGTGCTGTTAAAAGTTGCCGTTCGGTTTGACTGCTTTTCGAGCATCGCATTAATGTAATACGGCACCTAATAAGCTCCTGAAGCCATTATTTTAACTAAATTAATATAGAAATGAGAGCTAGGTAACGTGCAGGATTTATAGTGACTAAAAAATACAATTTATCTAACTCCATCGGGAACTTCCAGCCACCAAATTTGAATTACTAGGTTGTGATAAACCGACTGTGACACCGTAGTGTACGGAATAGCTTTATATTGGTAATTTGCCATTTATACTAGCACAAAAAGTGCTGTTAAAAGTTGCCGTTCGGTTTGACTGCTTTTCGAGCATCGCATTAATGTAATACGGCACCTAATAAGCTCCTGAAGCCATTATTTTAACTAAATTAATATAGAAATGAGAGCTAGGTAACGTGCAGGATTTATAGTGACTAAAAAATACAATTTATCTAACTCCATCGGGAACTTCCAGCCACCAAATTTGAATTACTAGGTTGTGATAAACCGACTGTGACACCGTAGTGTACGGAATAGCTTTATATTGGTAATTTGCCATTTATACTAGCACAAAAAGTGCTGTTAAAAGTTGCCGTTCGGTTTGACTGCTTTTCGAGCATCGCATTAATGTAATACGGCACCTAATAAGCTCCTGAAGCCATTATTTTAACTAAATTAATATAGAAATACGAGCTAGGTAACGTGCAGGATTTATAGTGACTAAAAAATACAATTTATCTAACTCCATCGGGAACTTCCAGCCACCAAATTTGAATTACTAGGTTGTGATAAACCGAATGTGACACCGTAGTGTACGGAATAGCTTTATATTGGTAATTTGCCATTTATACTTGCACAAAAAGTGCTGTTAAAAGTTGCCGTTCGGTTTGACTGCTTTTCGAGCATCGCATTAATTTAATACGGCACCTAATAAGCTCCTGAAGCCATTATTTTAACTAAATTAATATAGAAATGAGAGCTAGGTAACGTGCAGGATTTATAGTGACTAAAAAATACAATTTATCTAACTCCATCGGAAACTTCCAGCCACCAAATTTGAATTACTAGGTTGTGATAAACCGACTGTGACACCGTAGTGTACGGAATAGCTTTATATTGGTAATTTGCCATTTATACTAGCACAAAAAGTGCTGCTAAAAGTTGCCGTTCGGGTTGACTGCTTTTCGAGCATCGCATTAATTTAATACGGCACCTAATAAGCTCCTGAAGCCATTATTTTAACTAAATTAATATAGAAATGAGAGCTAGGTAACGTGCAGGATTTATAGTGACTAAAAAATACAATTTATCTAACTCCATCGGGAACTTCCAGCCACCAAATTTGAATTACTAGGTTGTGATAAACCGACTGTGACACCGTAGTGTACGGAATAGCTTTATATTGGTAATTTGCCATTTATACTAGCACAAAAAGTGCTGTTAAAAGTTGCCGTTCGGGTTGACTGCTTTTCGAGCATCGCATTAATTTAATACGGCACCTAATAAGCTCCTGAAGCCATTATTTTAACTAAATTAATATAGAAATGAGAGCTAGGTAACGTGCAGGATTTATAGTGACTAAAAAATACAATTTATCTAACTCCATCGGAAACTTCCAGCCACCAAATTTGAATTACTAGGTTATGATAAACCGAATGTGACACCATAGTGTACGGAATAGCTTTATATTGGTAATTTGCCATTTATACTAGCACAAAAAATGCTGCTACAAGTCGCCGTTCGCTTTGACTGGTTTTCGGGCATCACGTTAATTTAATACGGCACCTAATAAGCTCCTGAAGCCATTATTTTAACTAAATTAATATAGAAATGAGAGCTAGGTAACGTGCAGGATTTATAGTGACTAAAAAATACAATTTATCTAACTCCATCGGGAACTTCCAGCCACCAAATTTGAATTACTAGGTTGTGATAAACCGAATGTGACACCGTAGTGTACGGAATAGCTTTATATTGGTAATTTGCCATTTATACTAGCACAAAAAGTGCTGTTAAAAGTTGCCGTTCGGTTTGACTGCTTTTCGAGCATCGCATTAATTTAATACGGCACCTAATAAGCTCCTGAAGCCATTATTTTAACTAAATTAATATAGAAATGAGAGCTAGGTAACGTGCAGGATTTATAGTGACTAAAAAATACAATTTATCTAACTCCATCGGAAACTTCCAGCCACCAAATTTGAATTACTAGGTTGTGATAAACCGAATGTGACACCGTAGTGTACGGAATAGCTTTATATTGGTAATTTGCCATTTATACTAGCACAAAAAATGCTGCTACAAGTCGCCGTTCGCTTTGACTGGTTTTCGGGCATCACGTTAATTTAATACGGCACCTAATAAGCTCCTGAAGCCATTATTTTAACTAAATTAATATAGAAATGAGAGCTAGGTAACGTGCAGGATTTATAGTGACTAAAAAATACAATTTATCTAACTCCATCGGGAACTTCCAGCCACCAAATTTGAATTACTAGGTTGTGATAAACCGAATGTGACACCGTAGTGTACGGAATAGCTTTATATTGGTAATTTGCCATTTATACTAGCACAAAAAGTGCTGTTAAAAGTTGCCGTTCGGGTTGACTGCTTTTCGAGCATCGCATTAATTTAATACGGCACCTAATAAGCTCCTGAAGCCATTATTTTAACTAAATTAATATAGAAATGAGAGCTAGGTAACGTGCAGGATTTATAGTGACTAAAAAATACAATTTATCTAACTCCATCGGAAACTTCCAGCCACCAAATTTGAATTACTAGGTTATGATAAACCGAATGTGACACCATAGTGTACGGAATAGCTTTATATTGGTAATTTGCCATTTATACTAGCACAAAAAATGCTGCTACAAGTCGCCGTTCGCTTTGACTGGTTTTCGGGCATCACGTTAATTTAATACGGCACCTAATAAGCTCCTGAAGCCATTATTTTAACTAAATTAATATAGAAATGAGAGCTAGGTAACGTGCAGGATTTATAGTGACTAAAAAATACAATTTATCTAACTCCATCGGGAACTTCCAGCCACCAAATTTGAATTACTAGGTTGTGATAAACCGAATGTGACACCGTAGTGTACGGAATAGCTTTATATTGGTAATTTGCCATTTATACTAGCACAAAAAGTGCTGTTAAAAGTTGCCGTTCGGGTTGACTGCTTTTCGAGCATCGCATTAATTTAATACGGCACCTAATAAGCTCCTGAAGCCATTATTTTAACTAAATTAATATAGAAATGAGAGCTAGGTAACGTGCAGGATTTATAGTGACTAAAAAATACAATTTATCTAACTCCATCGGGAACTTCCAGCCACCAAATTTGAATTACTAGGTTGTGATAAACCGACTGTGACACCGTAGTGTACGGAATAGCTTTATATTGGTAATTTGCCATTTATACTAGCACAAAAAGTGCTGTTAAAAGTTGCCGTTCGGTTTGACTGCTTTTCGAGCATCGCATTAATGTAATACGGCACCTAATAAGCTCCTGAAGCCATTATTTTAACTAAATTAATATAGAAATACGAGCTAGGTAACGTGCAGGATTTATAGTGACTAAAAAATACAATTTATCTAACTCCATCGGGAACTTCCAGCCACCAAATTTGAATTACTAGGTTGTGATAAACCGACTGTGACACCGTAGTGTACGGAATAGCTTTATATTGGTAATTTGCCATTTATACTAGCACAAAAAGTGCTGTTAAAAGTTGCCGTTCGGTTTGACTGCTTTTCGAGCATCGCATTAATGTAATACGGCACCTAATAAGCTCCTGAAGCCATTATTTTAACTAAATTAATATAGAAATGAGAGCTAGGTAACGTGCAGGATTTATAGTGACTAAAAAATACAATTTATCTAACTCCATCGGGAACTTCCAGCCACCAAATTTGAATTACTAGGTTGTGATAAACCGACTGTGACACCGTAGTGTACGGAATAGCTTTATATTGGTAATTTGCCATTTATACTAGCACAAAAAGTGCTGTTAAAAGTTGCCGTTCGGTTTGACTGCTTTTCGAGCATCGCATTAATGTAATACGGCACCTAATAAGCTCCTGAAGCCATTATTTTAACTAAATTAATATAGAAATACGAGCTAGGTAACGTGCAGGATTTATAGTGACTAAAAAATACAATTTATCTAACTCCATCGGGAACTTCCAGCCACCAAATTTGAATTACTAGGTTGTGATAAACCGAATGTGACACCGTAGTGTACGGAATAGCTTTATATTGGTAATTTGCCATTTATACTTGCACAAAAAGTGCTGTTAAAAGTTGCCGTTCGGTTTGACTGCTTTTCGAGCATCGCATTAATTTAATACGGCACCTAATAAGCTCCTGAAGCCATTATTTTAACTAAATTAATATAGAAATGAGAGCTAGGTAACGTGCAGGATTTATAGTGACTAAAAAATACAATTTATCTAACTCCATCGGAAACTTCCAGCCACCAAATTTGAATTACTAGGTTGTGATAAACCGAATGTGACACCGTAGTGTACGGAATAGCTTTATATTGGTAATTTGCCATTTATACTAGCACAAAAAGTGCTGTTAAAAGTTGCCGTTCGGTTTGACTGCTTTTCGAGCATCGCATTAATTTAATACGGCACCTAATAAGCTCCTGAAGCCATTATTTTAACTAAATTAATATAGAAATGAGAGCTAGGTAACGTGCAGGATTTATAGTGACTAAAAAATACAATTTATCTAACTCCATCGGAAACTTCCAGCCACCAAATTTGAATTACTAGGTTGTGATAAACCGAATGTGACACCGTAGTGTACGGAATAGCTTTATATTGGTAATTTGCCATTTATACTAGCACAAAAAGTGCTGTTAAAAGTTGCCGTTCGGTTTGACTGCTTTTCGAGCATCGCATTAATTTAATACGGCACCTAATAAGCTCCTGAAGCCATTATTTTAACTAAATTAATATAGAAATGAGAGCTAGGTAACGTGCAGGATTTATAGTGACTAAAAAATACAATTTATCTAACTCCATCGGAAACTTCCAGCCACCAAATTTGAATTACTAGGTTGTGATAAACCGAATGTGACACCGTAGTGTACGGAATAGCTTTATATTGGTAATTTGCCATTTATACTAGCACAAAAAGTGCTGTTAAAAGTTGCCGTTCGGTTTGACTGCTTTTCGAGCATCGCAATAATTTAATACGGCACCTAATAAGCTCCTGAAGCCATTATTTTAACTAAATTAATATAGAAATGAGAGCTAGGTAACGTGCAGGATTTATAGTGACTAAAAAATACAATTTATCTAACTCCATCGGAAACTTCCAGCCACCAAATTTGAATTACTAGGTTGTGATAAACCGAATGTGACACCGTAGTGTACGGAATAGCTTTATATTGATAATTTGCCATTTATACTAACACAAAAAGTGCTGTTAAAAGTTGCCGTTCGGTTTGACTGCTTTTCGAGCATCGCATTAATTTAATACGGCACCTAATAAGCTCCTGAAGCCATTATTTTAACTAAATTAATATAGAAATGAGAGCTAGGTAACGTGCAGGATTTATAGTGACTAAAAAATACAATTTATCTAACTCCATCGGAAACTTCCAGCCACCAAATTTGAATTACTAGGTTGTGATAAACCGAATGTGACACCGTAGTGTACGGAATAGCTTTATATTGGTAATTTGCCATTTATACTAGCACAAAAAGTGCTGTTAAAAGTTGCCGTTCGGTTTGACTGCTTTTCGAGCATCGCATTAATGTAATACGGCACCTAATAAGCTCCTGAAGCCATTATTTTAACTAAATTAATATAGAAATACGAGCTAGGTAACGTGCAGGATTTATAGTGACTAAAAAATACAATTTATCTAACTCCATCGGGAACTTCCAGCCACCAAATTTGAATTACTAGGTTGTGATAAACCGAATGTGACACCGTAGTGTACGGAATAGCTTTATATTGGTAATTTGCCATTTATACTAGCACAAAAAGTGCTGTTAAAAGTTGCCGTTCGGTTTGACTGCTTTTCGAGCATCGCATTAATTTAATACGGCACCTAATAAGCTCCTGAAGCCATTATTTTAACTAAATTAATATAGAAATGAGAGCTAGGTAACGTGCAGAATTTATAGTGACTAAAAAATACAATTTATCTAACTCCATCGGAAACTTCCAGCCACCAAATTTGAATTACTAGGTTGTGATAAACCGAATGTGACACCGTAGTGTACGGAATAGCTTTATATTGGTAATTTGCCATTTATACTAGCACAAAAAGTGCTGTTAAAAGTTGCCGTTCGGTTTGACTGCTTTTCGAGCATCGCATTAATTTAATACGGCACCTAATAAGCTCCTGAAGCCATTATTTTAACTAAATTAATATAGAAATGAGAGCTAGGTAACGTGCAGGTTTTATAGTGACTAAAAAATACAATTTATCTAACTCCATCGGAAACTTCCAGCCACCAAATTTGAATTACTAGGTTGTGATAAACCGAATGTGACACCGTAGTGTACGGAATAGCTTTATATTGGTAATTTGCCATTTATACTAGCACAAAAAGTGCTGTTAAAAGTTGCCGTTCGGTTTGACTGCTTTTCGAGCATCGCATTAATTTAATACGGCAGCTAATAAGCTCCTGAAGCCATTATTTTAACTAAATTAATATAGAAATGAGAGCTAGGTAACGTGCAGGATTTATAGTGACTAAAAAATACAATTTATCTAACTCCATCGGAAACTTCCAGCCACCAAATTTGAATTACTAGGTTGTGATAAACCGAATGTGACACCATAGTGTACGGAATAGCTTTATATTGGTAATTTGCCATTTATACTAGCACAAAAAGTGCTGTTAAAAGTTGCCGTTCGGGTTGACTGCTTTTCGAGCATCGCATTAATTTAATACGGCACCTAATAAGCTCCTGAAGCCATTATTTTAACTAAATTAATATAGAAATGAGAGCTAGGTAACGTGCAGGATTTATAGTGACTAAAAAATACAATTTATCTAACTCCATCGGAAACTTCCAGCCACCAAATTTGAATTACTAGGTTATGATAAACCGAATGTGACACCATAGTGTACGGAATAGCTTTATATTGGTAATTTGCCATTTATACTAGCACAAAAAATGCTGCTACAAGTCGCCGTTCGCTTTGACTGGTTTTCGGGCATCACGTTAATTTAATACGGCACCTAATAAGCTCCTGAAGCCATTATTTTAACTAAATTAATATAGAAATGAGAGCTAGGTAACGTGCAGGATTTATAGTGACTAAAAAATACAATTTATCTAACTCCATCGGGAACTTCCAGCCACCAAATTTGAATTACTAGGTTGTGATAAACCGAATGTGACACCGTAGTGTACGGAATAGCTTTATATTGGTAATTTGCCATTTATACTAGCACAAAAAGTGCTGTTAAAAGTTGCCGTTCGGGTTGACTGCTTTTCGAGCATCGCATTAATTTAATACGGCACCTAATAAGCTCCTGAAGCCATTATTTTAACTAAATTAATATAGAAATGAGAGCTAGGTAACGTGCAGGATTTATAGTGACTAAAAAATACAATTTATCTAACTCCATCGGGAACTTCCAGCCACCAAATTTGAATTACTAGGTTGTGATAAACCGACTGTGACACCGTAGTGTACGGAATAGCTTTATATTGGTAATTTGCCATTTATACTAGCACAAAAAGTGCTGTTAAAAGTTGCCGTTCGGTTTGACTGCTTTTCGAGCATCGCATTAATGTAATACGGCACCTAATAAGCTCCTGAAGCCATTATTTTAACTAAATTAATATAGAAATACGAGCTAGGTAACGTGCAGGATTTATAGTGACTAAAAAATACAATTTATCTAACTCCATCGGGAACTTCCAGCCACCAAATTTGAATTACTAGGTTGTGATAAACCGACTGTGACACCGTAGTGTACGGAATAGCTTTATATTGGTAATTTGCCATTTATACTAGCACAAAAAGTGCTGTTAAAAGTTGCCGTTCGGTTTGACTGCTT